>JALBCR010002142.1:0-56865 GCA_030710515.1 Abscondita cerata | reverse complement strand
CTATTATGCGCCCCGTTCGAGATTACATCTTATTCGACGTGGGTGAAACTGGTGCGAAGCGAACTTTCAACCGTGACGTAGTCGTTCTGAATGATAGAGACGTCTTGTTTTGACTTACTGCATTGTGTTTTTACAGAAACTTTGCGGGCGCAACGCCAGCTGTTGCGATACCCCAATGGGTGGAGAAAAAATGATGTTCTGGGTTCTTAAAGGTTGGCAGCTTTACTGGCTGTCACCTCGTTGGAACAAGGCCCGAGTCAGTTTCGAGAGATGTCGAGATTAAATGCGGGGATCGTTTGTTTTGCTCAGCAGCGTTTCAGCGTTTGGAACGATGTTGCTTATCTCGGCGAATTTTGCCTTTACTAGTTCAGTGGCCCGAAAGCAATATTCAATTACGACCCGTAGTTGCAAAAAAAACATCAATTCAATAAGCATGCCTCACTAAAATGCTTATCCCTTACGAAATCTCAAGAACAAATTTAAAGGGGCTTGCGATTGTTTTTTGATCAACAAATTCATCAAATTAAATCTGGGTGACGTCGTTGGTAAATGGGTTTGGGCGTTCAAACCAGTTGACGGGGTTGGATTTGCTAGGCACTAAAGTTATGTTGATTCTGATTAATGACCATTTTGGTTGATGATGAAGCTAATGCTCAACACATTTAACAGAGAACGTTTGATTTTCATTCCCATATGAAAAAAAGCTCGAATATTATTTTTAATTTGAGACAACAAGGATTATTATTTGAGGATCAGGAGTGCGTAACCTTTTTATTGCTTCTGTAAGATTGGAAGTAATGATCAAATAATAATAACAGAAAACACTAAAAACTGCACCAAAAACTATACTCAGGACACGTGTTTGATAGCTTTGAAACTTTCGTCGTCGACAATGATCATCGTTCGTTCGTTGACATAATGTGATTTTGGATCGTTTTCGGCACGAACGGCATGGAACGCTACAGGTCTATTTGTTTTTGGTGAAAATTGCATTTTGAAATATATTACAACTTTCCATTAAAAATATTTATTAACAAACGCCAATATTCAGAACTTGAATATTTATTTGAATGAATTAACGCGAAGTTGACGTTTGTAGTTGAATTGATATATGGTCGGATTCACCGGGTTTGTTTTTAACGACAGTCGCTTCTAAATTATGGATCAGATCTCAGGCGAAGTCGTAACTAATGAATAATTCCCCTACTGTAGAAATTTTGGCTGATCTGATGATTCGGTTTGAGTTATGATCTTCTGACGTTAAAAATAATCATAAATATCTTTTAGACCTGATGTTGTTTTTCTGTTGTTTTTAGTTTGATGTTGGACCGAAAGGTTTGGCGAAGTTATAATAAGTATAATTGTTTCTCTTGTACAGTTGGAAATGTTAAATTAATGCTAATACGACCAAAATCCCATGTAAAACTATTAGTAATTTAATTTAACTGGTGTTTGGAGCTGGCGTTTTGTGGATTTTGAGGTACCTCTTAAACTTCGTTGGCTTTGATTGTTTGGTTTCATTGGTTTTGGGCGCTGGCGCGCTGAACCATGTGGTTACTGTATTGGAAGCAGGTCGATGACGTTGGCTAAGCCCATAATTAAAAAAGGGATCGGTGCAGTGATGGATTCATCTACCCCATATTCAGACTGACTTTGGTGCGTTCTTCCTAATAAATTAGGTTCATGTGATTCCGTCTTTATATCACTTATTCTCTTTGTTTTCCATTTAATTTAAGATCATTAAGCATTCAAGCAACGGCGCTGTCTGTTCTTTCGAGAGTTGTTTCGCGCTATGGCGCGCCGTTGCTCTGGTGTACTACGAGTTAAACAACATTTGCTGGTATCGCGTTGACGCCGATCGTGATTGGGTTAAATTAGCGAATGATAAGTAATCTTAATATCTGCTGGCCGTTTCTAAATTACAGCTCATCTCTTCCTTGGCGCTGTTTTGGTTTTCAGATTTGACTCGGTGCGGTTCACTCATTTAACATTTATTAATTGTTGTTTGCCTTATGGTTTTGATCATCATACTAAATCATGTTTAGTCGAGGCGTGGTGCTGTTTTTGAGTATTAGATGTTGATAACTAGCGTTATCGTGTCTCGTCATGGTTACGTTTATGGTGATGTCGATTCAATTCAAACGTTTCTCTTTGAAACGGAATATCTGCGCTGTCGCTGATAAATCTTCTTTTGGGTTTGAAAAATCAGAGTTGAGTAATGAAAATCCCAGCTGTTCTGTTTTTGCGACTCTGCAACAAATAAGCCGAACGGTTTTCGTTTGTTCTTTTGCTCAGGCGCCGGGTCGGGTTGATATTTTGAAGAAACAGCCACAGAAGTGAACGTTCTTGCTGGCATTCCCGGAGGCATGGCGACCTTTGGTGAACCTCTACTAAATATCCGGTTTCGTCTGCGAGTTCGCGCGGTACTAGATCCTTCCCTCGGTAAAATATTCTCGTAAAATCTAACACGACTGCTGCAATGTGGACACCATTCGAATGACGACGATCTTCTGTTCGAGTTTGAGGAAGATCGTATTTGTGTGTGAGTTTGTTGATAAAGCTTTGGCTGGGTTGGATCACCTGGCAATTGACAATTCATGTTGCAATCGCCCTTTCTCTGAGCTATAATTACATACTCGAAGGCACTGTTTTGACCAATACCCACGATTGTTCAGCGGTTCTTGGTTTGACTGAAGTAGCGCTTTGAGTTGCTGATGTGCCTGGACGGACGACACTGGGTTCTTCGTTCTCCTTCGCCAATTTCTTTAATCAGGAATGCAGTATTTATGTTCAAAGCCATACTTCTGCAGTTCGTGCATGGCGGATTCAGAGCAGTGGTTGAGAAATCGGTGTGCGTTCACGGGCCTTTGCACTCTTTGGCACGGCGGTGGAAGGCAACCATGACTGGTGACCACGTTCTCGGCACTAAAATGGTCCGAGCTACTTCCGTAGTACTGCTTTGGACTTGTTTGTCACCCGACGTTACAGCCCTTGCCTGTTCATGACATTATATTCGTTTGTTTGTTGACTGCTGTTTGCCTTCGTGATGCTAACTCGTTAGCAGCTGGGTGGTTTGACGTTTTAGAAAAATACTGATTGAATCCCAGGGAAAGTTTGAAAGCAGGTTAGAGCGATTGTTGCGACGGCGGTACCGTGAAGTTATGACAAATGTAAAGCGGCGTTCGCTGGGGTTTGTGTTGCGCAAATAAACGCGGCGCGACGCGCCGTTTCTCGAGTGCATTTGCTACAATGGCGAGTTTACAGAAACAGGAAGCGCGTAAAGTGGACGCTCTTTGCTGCAATGGTCGCTCGGCACGGTGGACCGACTATATCTGGGTTCCCGGATGGCTGGGCGAGATGCCTGCAACGATCTGGGTTGCGTTTGACGCTGTTCCTGTTCATATTAAATTGTTTACCTCTAGGTTAGACATGTGACTTTTGGAAGACAAAGTTAGAAGGTTCTGAGATTTTAAAATTAAAACTAAAACTATTGGTTTTTTGAACTTGTTTTTAAACAAGTGATAAATAATTTCTGTAAGTCATTGGACACGGCGGGCGTTTGACACTACTCTTATCTTGAAGTAAAAAAGTGACAGTAGGATAAGCTGAGTGTCTGATTACCACAGAAAGGAATTTTATGGTGATGTGTGTTGTAGAAGAGAACACATGGGTGACTGGACTGTAATCAATTAACCTGTATATTAAATGGAAGCTTTGTGTAACTATTTTTCTTTGGGTGTGAGAGAGAACTAAAGAATTTTAGCTAGACCTCGTTGTGTCTGACTGGACAGTGTGGTGCCTGTGGATGTGGAGAGAAGAGCCTTACACGTTGTATAAGTCGTTTATCATATTCTGGATATGTGAAGAGCTGAGATAATTGGGCGTTTTGTTTTACGGACGCCCCAGATTAAATTAAATTAACGAAACAATGTTGGCGAATGGTTGTCAGTTAAAATACTAACGAGAGTGGCGTTGGGCGGTGATGATGACGGCAAATACCGAATAAACAAGATAGCCAGCGATTAGCATTTGAGCCGACGTCGGCGCCGTTGAAGTTTGTTCTGTTTGGCGCGTTTTGATTCAGCAATCTCTGGAAAGGTTTCCGCCGTTTATCACTTTCGTCGGTGCCGGCGCGGTCATCAGACTGGCGCTCTAGTTTTCAGTTTCAACACAAAAATCAGCCATTAGAGCTGGCGCTGCGGGTGCTGATTGTTTTGGTTTGTGGGCGGGTTGTTGCTGGTTTTGTCTTCTGGATGATTTGCTGCTTTACAAACAGTCTTTGATTCGGTGTTGCTCATTGCCCTCTGTCTTCTAATAAGTGTTGAATTGTTTTTTGTTGTTTTTAGTTTTAATATTGCGTGAGATTATCTGCATAACAGAGCTTTTGAAGAGTTAATAAATCATGACCCGGTTGTTTTGATGAATGATTTATCAGTTCTGGAAGGGTTGTTTGTGGAAGGTTCTGGTGTTTGGGTAAACTGATGAAAAAAGATAACACTAGGATGGTTTCCTACTCTTAAAATGACTTTTGTTTGGAGCGTTGCTTTATTAGTAACGTTTCTCATTGTGCTTGCTATATAATTTATCATCTTCTGTTTACAGATGTTAGCGTAATCATTCAGACCAATGATCAATTACGATTAACTGGTGTAGGAAGAATAATGAATTGCAGTGTCTTTTTAGTTGCAAATCTTTAAGACAATCAGCCTATGTGTTTCAGTGCGTTGGTTTGTTCTCTTTCAGTTGTTGATATATTCTCATTAAAGATTTGTTGGGGACCCTTGGGTTTTTACCCAAAGTTGAACTTTCTGGACGCCGGACCATCTTTTTGGCCGCTTCACGAAGAAGTCACGCCCTGCAAGAAAGTTGCGCTCCATCAAACTCCACTGAATTCTCACTGTAGAACAACGCGCTGACGAGCCTCGTAAAAACTACTATAAACAGTGCGTTTCAAACGGTTTTGCGGATTTGGACGGTTGAATATGCCGCTGTTATGTTTGGCAGGAAGGTATCAAAATATTAGTTTAGCAGACCGAACCGAATGAATGGATCAACGGTACAGATTGAACGGCGTTTCGGCGGCGCGTGAACAAATGGATTTCATCTATACTAGGGTGATAGGAGTTTGTAGCAGCTTCAGGTGCTAATTCTAAATGCATAACGCCGGGGTTTCTGTATTTGTTTTTCGAAACTTTGCGTGGTGTAAGATCTACAGCACTAAAGTTCAAATTACAAGCAATGAAAGTGCGCGTTTCTTGGCAATTGGTGGAGACTGGCGCTGCGTTGCGCCGTGGCAACATGGCGCGAGGACAGTGGCGTGTCAGGCGAAGGAAACGGTTTGCCCTATCATACTCAAACACGAGCATGACTTTTGCTAATTTCATTTGGCTTCTGGAATGAAAATCATTTAAAACAACGGCAGTTTATATTTGCTATTAATAAACCAAATCGTTTGCTGGAAAACCCGGGCACTAAGGTTTTGTCTTACCAACGCCATGATACTAGTTTATTGCGCGAACGCGTTTCAACGAAGTGTGCCGCCGAGGCGATAAAATACTGCTTCGTTCACCAGCTGGTTTGAAGAACAATATTGCTGAGCGATGTGGTTGGTGGCGTTCATCATTAGTTGGTGAATTCACAGGCTTTGGTAAAATGGATATATATTCACTGATGAATTAAGGAATATACTAATTATTACAGTGTAGCTAGTAGGAATCGTCAGAGCAGGCTTATTGTTTGATTCAGTATTCTCGTGGAAGGATTCTGCGATCAGGGCTGGCGGTGCTGTCACTTGGAGCTGGAAAAGTCTGGAGTGCTTTGTGTGGAGACCTTGTTCTGGCATAGGTCGACAAGACCGAACCCGAACGCCTAAAGTTGATCAGGGCATAATTAGAATCGTCAAAATAGTCCTAAACTTAGTGTAGAAGAATTGGTTTGCCAGATTGAACAGCGTTTCAAGGTTTAGTGCACGAGATGTGGTTCTGCCTTTCATCCCTACCATTTCAAAAGTTCAGGCCTTGGGTCATGTAAATTCCTATAGTGAGTGCGCATGTACAATAAGAGGATCATTGATCTGTAGCGATGAGGCGCTTTAGGGAATTGCTCTTTACAGATAAACTGGATTTGGTTTTTTGATAAACGTAATAAATCTACTAATGAGCGTTGAACGTTAAAATCTTCATGACAGAGACACAATTTTCAAAATAAGTTTCAGTTAATTTGTGGGTTGGCATAATGAGATCGTTGATGAGGACATGTTTTTGCAGCTAAATAATAGTACGAGCATATAGATTCTTAAAAATCAGTTGCGCCGTTTGCTTGAACATAGTGTTGGCACTCTTCTGCGCCAAAGAATTCAATGGTTGTTTTTGGGGTGGAAACATCACGCGTTGGCAGTAACAGTGGCAGGAACCAATTTATAGAAACGTTTTCCTGACAGGTGGAATGGACGATGGAGTATGTAGAGTAAACTCCCAGGATATTTCAGACGCAGCCAATGTTTTCTTTTGGGGCGTTGCGAATAACTTCGATATATCAGACGCAGTAAACAACGTGCGGAAAGGTTCAGAACGAATTAACCGTTACGACGTTGGGCGCTGGACAGTTTTTTGGTTTGGACAATAATTTTTGAAGACTTAATTTGTTAATTTCGGGAGAAGAACGGAATAATTTAAGTCGCATAAAGAAATAAAAAACTATCATTAATAATAAATTGCGAAATTATTGAAGTGCCCACGAGGAGTTGTTGCAAACTATTTCTTGTTGGTTTAGAAATAAATGTATCAAACGTGACATTTCTAAAATTTTCTGTGCGTTCTTAATGAAAGGATGGCAGGCTGCTTCTTGCCTGTTCCGAGCCACTTCAGTTTGAAATCATCAAAAATAAATAAATCAGATAATCGTGTTGTGGTTGCAGGATAGCACCTGGATCGATAACCGATGACGATCTAATAGAGGGTTGACGAGCGGATCTTTGCGCGTGTTTGACTGGGTAACTTGCGTGGCGGCGCTTCATCGGCATCGACGAAGATCCGCTCGGCGGGCCAATTGCGCGTTCAGAACGGTTTCGCCGTTGGATGAAACATAAATTTACGTTTGTGCGCGTGGGCGTGGTGTCGGCGTCTTAAATTCATTAATCAGTTCGAGCGGGCTTGAGGTGCGTGTTTTTGAAAGTTCTTTTAAAGGTGGCTGGCTAGATCCTTTGGCACGGTTTTGGAAGGTATTACTCTTTGTGGCGCTATTTTTACTTTCAGGTCGTTTGAAGTTTTGCGAATAATTTCGGACACTCTGTAGTAGACTAGCTCCCATCAGCAAAGTACGAAATACATATTGAAATGATGACAAAGCTAGTTCTGTTTGGAGGAAGGTTTTTATTGTAGAAATGGTTTCTTTGTGTTAAAGAAAGAACAAATATTGGGCAGATTTTTCGGATGTGGCTTTCTAAAAAAATGAATTCTTGTTTGGACGTCAACAAAAAGACGTTTTGGCCTTTGGGTGTGTGCACCAATGCTGGTAGCCTGTTCTGAGTAGCGCTGGTATGTTGTTTTTAAAATGATAGCAGTAGTAAGATGGCACAGCTTCAAGTTAAGATTAACGGTTTAAATTTAAAAATTAGCAATACTAATGATTCAACAAGGGACTTTTTGAGCAGGATGAGTGGTGGTTTGCTTCAGGCTTGCTCAATTGATGAGTTTAAAGTGACAACAGCATTTAACGATAGAAATTTTGAATTTTCCAATAGCTGGGACTTTGGTGTTTGCTCAGTGTTCATTCCATGCTCCTCTTTGGGTTTAATAACAGGTTTCGGTGTTTTTTGACGGATCTCTCTATACTATCTTACTATTTGCCAACTGTTGCTGTGAACCGACTAAAATTACTGAAACTGCAGGAGCTAGCGGTGTTGTAACTTTAGTTTGACCAATCTCTTGGTAGTTAATGGTTTGAGAAGTGCGCCCAACTAGAACTAGAATTAAACATTCATGTGTTTTCTTTGACGATTTATTGTTTGGTGGGTAAATGTTTTTGAGTGATCTTCTTTGACCCTTTATTTGCTCAATTTAAAATGCTATTGTTCAGTGCAATTGTATACGTGTTTAGTTCTTGTTTGCTGCTCAATCTATTTATATTTAATACCGCTGACCTCTTTATATGCTGCATATCAATCTATTGCTGACACTTTGTTGTTGAGCTCTGAAGTGTGTGTGATTACAGAGGGCCTGTGGCACCCCAGAAACAACTATCTCTCATCGCGACGACGTGGCGGATGTGGACGCGGAAGCGCGGACGCTCCATGATGTCATTCATGCGAAACAACAACCAAATCAACTAGCCCCAGCTCTGCTAACCAATACAAACGGTTGCGTGCTTCAAAAATTAGAGGTAAAAACGGATGGATTTGTTTGGTGGAAGAAACGTAAAGTTTGGATAACAGTAGAACGGGTTGGATTGGGTCTTATTAATAAATGTCGTTAATTAAGCTAAGTGGACAGCGTCCTCAACGTTGCAAAACGCGTCACGGCTGAAAGAACGGCAATGCTGTTACCCCAGGGCGCGAGTTGATGAGCGTGCAAACTGGCGTTTGCGTTGAGACGTCATTGCGGACGCGGACGATTGGACGAAAGTGGCGTTGACGCTCTTTGCACTAAACTAATTGGACAAACAGTCAGGAGCAGCGGAGACAAGATCCATCAGGTTGAACGTTACTGCGATAAGTGATTGTGGGCTTGTGGTTTTGGCGGAGACTGGAAACCTTTAAGATTAAAATCTCATTTTAAACGTCAATGTCCATGGGTTTGCAACATAATACCCAGACTTCTAACGTCTTCAAATCATGTAACGCACAAAATTGACATATAAATTGGTAAACTTAATATAAACTTAAAAATATAGTTCTATGGATCAAGAAAAAATATTCTTTGTTTAAGTCACAAACAATTGATGGTAATTTGTTGGAGACAAGATCAAAGCAATAAATGAGCCAACTGCGTTAAATGCTGGGTGAAGTGTTGATGATTATGGGATGTGGTTGGAGCAGAAGCTTTAATTTCAAAAGGTAAGCGAGAGCCATTGTCAGTGTTATCCAGTAACTAGTGTTGCGAAATTCATTTAACCGCGAGGTGCTTTGATGGACGTTGATGGATGGCTTTAATTAAACAATGTTGTTTTGCGGGAAGGAGTTGTTGGCACGTGATTGCGACGGGCGTGAAGGCTTCGCTCAAATGCACTCTGACTGTTTGATATTAACGTTATTTGTGGGCATTCTCCTAGAAGATCACGTGATACCCGTTGTATTTAAATAATGCGCCTTTAACTGATTTTGGTTGTGGTATCTGCTGGGTTTCTTCTTATAAATTCGTTTAGAATCGGAAGAACCTTCATGTTTTGTGTGTTTTCATTGTTTTTGTAAAATTCAAAAAAATTCTACTATGTGGAGCAATTAAGAGGGTGAATCATTATATGACTAACATCGGACAAATAAATTTGAAAGTTCCTTTGAATATACCACCTGACTTTGATGTTGTTTGGTTGAGATGAACTTTGGATATCGACATATGGACCGAAAACCGAGCGTTTTGAATTTGCCGTGAACAGCTTAAATTTATACCTTTATTTACCACGTAATCATCTTGTTCATCGGCGCCGCGACTGGCGTTGCCGGTCTTGCTCTTTAAGGCATAATATATTTGTTTTATTAACTGTTACATTGTTTATTTTCATCTGTCTCAACCAGAACATTCATTCTTCTTATGTATTAATGGCAGATACCAAACCCCAGTGACTTGTGCAAACCTAGTTGGGTGATACTTTGGAAGAAACATCATACAATCTTAATACAATTTTGAACCTTGCCTAAGGTGGATTTTGTGTTTAGCTGAAACTGGGTGCGCATAACCTACTGGAAGATGATTCTCTGCTGATCTCTGGCATTCTTATCATTCAGGTTCATTGATCACGCCCCTTCAAAACATATAATGTATCATTTCGTTCTTATGGAATCTCGGATGTGTGCTGATTTTTGGGTTGTATGAAAGGAAAATGTTTGTAGTAGCGAAACGCCGACTAAAGTCAGTTAACATGTTTCGGCAGTTGAGGCCTGTGGTGAAGGTACGAGCGATTGTGATGACTGACCATGGGACCACTAGAATGGTTTCGTGATGACAGCCTAAAAATGATTTGATTTTAAAGCTACGTCGCAAAGAATGCAATAAATTAATAACGGACATCAGGGACTTTCGATACCAAATAACTAATTTCTGCTTTCCGACAATGAAACCCGCCATCAATATTTCAAAAACTTTTATTAAATTTTTGGGTCCATTCCATTTGTATAATGTTTCAGAACGTTAATCTACAGGTTACATGTTGCTTTAACATTGATTAAAACAGTAAATTTACTCAAAAACATTACCTGGTGTTTAGTTTAATTTGTTCAACCAGTTTAAGTTGAATTCAAATGGTGACGGTAATATTGCTAGAAACATTTATAATATTTATAGCTGCGCGTGAATGTATGAATTTGAGTAGTGAGCTTAAAGAAGATGTAATAAAGTTTAAATGATGGCGAGCACGGAAGAAGATGTTTCATATAGCAATAAAGTATAATTTAACGAGAAAGAAGTTTGAATAGAAATTAATGTAGGAAGGGCAAGAGCATAATCTCATTAAAATTTGCATAGAATTTGAGCGAATCCTGTAAAAAGGCAGATTGCGAAGATAAGATTAGAATCGGATAATTGTAAGTAACTACACCATCACCGGTTAAAATCGAGGGTGCGATCTGTTATAACCAGTTCAAAATCTCAGTCGTTTACGAATAAGCAGCCGTAAATTACATTGGATTTATCATGATGGTGTCTGCTCGCTTAACTATTATGCTCCGCTATCTGAGCGCTGGGCGTCCTTAAGCGTCGAGATGCGGTTAAGTAGAAAGTAATTTGGTCGGTCGGGCCGGCGGTTTGTTGGCTGAGTATCGGCTCGCCTGGGGTGCCTCTCAGCTTTCATTACCCTAATGGCAAAGACTCAGTTAAACTGCGCCCAACCGCAACCTGTGACCCGCAATATTGTTATCGCAATCGATGGGAGACCAACATCCAAAGGATAAACTGTAAAGAGTTGTACTACTATCGCTAACCACGTTGTTAAAACGAATATTTACCGTCAGACCTGAGGCACTTAGCGAACATCGGCAGATTTCCTCGCGTGTATTGTGCTTTGTACATTGTATTATTCCCTTTCAGCAGGTACAGTTTAAAGATAAGCTTTAAATAGTTATCTAAATTATACAATATGTTTGTTAATTTCATCTTACCGACGAGAACGTTTCCGTCCAGTAAACTTATTAAAGGTTTTATATGGCCTAATGTTCTGTTATTTAAACCTAAAACGTTACAATAAATGCATTAAGCACGCGAACGCATATTAAGTTTCATAAGACTACGTTATGGTATAGAAACAAATATTTACAAGTTTCCATTACTACCTAACCTAATATAAAGTAAAGCGTCAATTATTAGAAAGTTTACAGTTATGGGGCCAATTTGAAATTATAAATCCTCACTTTGAAATTGTTTGTATTTATAACTTCCGTTCATTGATATTATATGTAGTTTATATTGTATTTGAGCGGCAATGTTTGTGATCACTTCCATTCAATATATTTAAAAGATTTCATTTGTTCCATACGTTAGACATATTATAAATTACTGTTTAACTGGCCACGCCTTCCTATATAGTTGCAAACTGTCTATACTACTTTTAACAATGCACTACAGCATAATCATTATCTGCTTCTTTGATTATGCCGTCGGTGTTCCTCAGGATCTATCCTTCGTCTCTGTTGTTTCCCATCACTAGGGATGTCAATGAGAAATGTAATTATCATGTGGTCACACTGTGATTTACTAATACTTTCATCCAGGAGGCTTTCCCTTCTCTTCAAAGCGGGATAACACATATTTATCGTCAATCATGGTTTTCGACCTTAATGATAAATATTGGTGTCGTATCTGACGATAAACTTAGGTTCAAGTGTTATGCTCGAATTATCTGTAAAAATTTTTGTAGCCTTAAATTGTAACATTCCGTAAGACCCCAATTAAAAACAATAATTTAATGATTGCACAATTCTTTATCTATGAGGTCTCGAAAAGGAATCATAGTATATTTACGTACTGGATTGGTACAATTAGTTAAATATGGTTAATGGACGTCATTATATTTAATTTTTTTAAGACAAACTATTTTTCAATTTCTTTTTCATCGTTCAAGAACAAAGTAAAAAATTATCGTACTATAATAAACTGGATTTCAGGTTTTCCGTAAGTTTTGTTCAGGCAGAATTGCATGTAAACGTTCTAAAAATATCCGGCACGGTACTTCGTTACTATGACCAGGTATTGTGACAGTTTGTTGTATTGACCTCTTATCCCCCTAAAACTTAATAGTAGCACACTACTTTCTAGCCTTAAGATTTTACTATGCTGCCTGGTTTGCCACAAATTCATAAGTCTAAAGTACATATCCATTTGCAACCTCTTTTTGTTTTAAACCCAAAATAAACGACAATTTCAACCTTCATGAACATTAATAATGTATTGCTGCGTGAGTTATCCAGCATGCAAATTGGATTAAATCTTTCCTGTATGTATAAAACGCTTTGCTTTGTAATTTCACATCTGCTTAAGTGTTTATGTTTCTTCATTCTAGATTTCTATCCTTTGTCGCCAAACGGGGGAGAAGTGGATAAGACATTAGATCACAGTTGGTGCTTAGTGTTGACAAACTTTGAAGCGCAGAATCCTTTCTATGATACAGAAAAATGCCTCTTAGAATAGAGCTTCCTCGTCTTTGGAATTACAAGGCGTGTTTTTAAAGTAAGTACGGTTTTGCAATAAAAAATAACAAGTAAATATTTTCAACAACATTTTTTTTTATTTAAAAGACTATACTTTACTCTACTTTTCTACATAATTCCCACTAATATTAAGGCACTTATCGTATCGTGGGACCAGCTTTGTATTCTATTGTCAAAGAAGGACGCCGCCTGATTAGATAACCACTGCATCACAATCGTTTTTACTTCGTCATCATCGGTGGGGCGCTGCCTCCCCAGATGTTTCTTCAAGTGCAGAAACAAATAATAGTCGCTTGGCGCGAGATCGGAACTATAGGGTAGGTGGTTCAATTGTTCCCATCCAAAAGAAGTCGAAATTGTAAAATCGTCTGTTCTCTTCTACTTTAGACTCCATTTTTAAATCAAGTTATCGGTAATGAATGACGGTCGCCACTTCATTCTTTATCATGAATGTTTGCGAGGCCATCTTTAAATGCCCTAACCCATTTCGGCACCATTCCATCACTCATAATGCTTTCACCATAAACAACACTGATTTGGCGATGAATGTCAACTGATTTGAAGTCTTTAGAGAAACGTATTACAACACGCATGCCCTAAATCGAGACCGCAGCGCTGCGGCGCAAAAATAAAAATGGTTATTAATTTAAAACACGCCTCGTAATAATTGCTGCAACTTCAGTAACCGCCGGAAAATTAGATGTTCGTTTATCCATTTTAACTTTTATTGAATGGGTTTGCCTCGCAAATTTCGCTCATAGGTCTGTACAATTTTGCAAACAGATTTACTCTTCTAAGAAGCAAGTCTAGTTCTCCAATATTGTTCTTCTTGTCTGCAGTCAGCATTCTGAATATCGGATTGTCGAATGCTGTTGGCATGATCAGGCTCTAGAAAATAGAGCTAGGCATAAACTGGCGTTTCAGTAATTTCCATGTTAGCTGCTGTGCTGTAACAGAGTTGCCCGTGTATTACAAATGTGGGCGGTCCATGAGTAAAGTGCTGCTTGGCAACCGAATGATACTATTCCAAATGCGTTGTTATACTGACGGATGTATTTTCAAAAATTTTTATGTTTAGCTTCTGATCCTTGATAGCAAGACTAAAATTGGTTCCTGTCCTACGTTGTCGTTTGCCTTAATTGCATTCTCGTTTTCCTGTTGTTTTATTATCATTTCAATTATCATGACTAAGCAAAATTAATTAATCTCTTTCTTAAACTTAATTTAGCACTCTCAAAATGGAGATCGTTTTGCTCTAATTGGGTATATACACACTACCTCATAAAATGGAAAATTACGATAAGTAGTCAAACAAAATTATCAATTATCATTTCGTCTGCGATCAGTATAAATTTACATTAAACCTTAAGCGACGTAACGTATTTTTATGTAGGAATTGTACTAAAAATGAACGCAGTGTTCAGCTGATCTGCTTCACAAATCAAAAACATATTAATATATATGATATGTAAAAGTATGTTGATCTTGTTACGGTTTATTTGTAAACAAACTATAAAATTAATTCAGTGTTGAAAACCTGCCCCGCAGCTCTGTTAGTCGAAGAGAGGTTGTGGGTGTACTTACAGTAACTAGATCAAAGGCTTTCACACTGAAAAGATATAAATAATAGGGCGCCACCTAGTAGAACGTGTAATGAATCTTCTAAAGCAACTAGGATCTCCAAAGCACAAAAACAAACCTTAAGATTGTAGAAACATAATTTGTGAAAAAGGACTAAACTTCAGAACAACGAAAATATATACATAATAGTAGGCAAAAAGATGGCCATACCCTCCCAAAATGATAAAGTGGAGTTTACCGGTTATCTTTGATAAAATCCTTGACAGCAACGGGATCATAGATGAATTTTATAGCGACCAGGCCTCAGTAAAAGATCAGTTTGGTTTGTAAACTACCCTACTTCACGGTATCGCTGTTTAAATGAGTATTTAATTGCCTATATCAATATTCAATAGTGTTCTGCATCGTGTTAAGAAATTGGCGGTAAAAGAAGAATTTCACAAGAGTAAAAATACAGCAAGAAATAATACTTACGACGCAAGAAAAATGTCGTGTGCTTATCCATCAGAACAGTAGACACTTTTCTTGGGTTTTATATCCAACAATAGGTAATTATTAACTCCGGATTCCCCAAGTCTTAACTTTTCGGAAATTACAACACTTTCATACTTTAAAGTACAGGTACACATAGAAGTTGCTTTTCAATTTTTGTCAGGGGAACGCTACACATTTTTCAGGGTCGGAAACTAGTAAAAATGCAAACTCCCTATAAACATTCGTACATGAAGTGCTTGTTAAAGTAATGCACGGACGCAACCTCAATTGCCTAAACTACAGGCAAATGTTCTTTTAAAAGTCAATTTTACAACAAATTACAAAATGACCGTCATAATCTGTAGTAGTAAAAGTTACTATCACTTTAGTTTTTAATTAAAACTGTTGAAAATCTGTATTACCGACTAATTTATGTCATTTTTATTATGTCATTATTCCGAGATTTTATTATTTTATTCTCATTTCTGTTGTTTCTAAGGCCACTTGGAAAAGTATGGCATGAGCACATCCCGCAAAAATATTATGTTAAAAAACAACTTATTTCAACTAAAATAAACCATTTTGTATTCCAAACAATTTATTAGGGAGTTTTTGGGTATCGTAAAAACGAAAATGGTAAACATTAAAATTACGAGAGTAATTAATTACGTATTCGCAGAAAGGAATTACGAAATTTTAGCGTTTACTGTATTAGTTTTTACGATATCCAAAACTTACTGTTCTGGGGTAACGCAAAATTGTACAACGGTCTAATAAACATAATAGTGGCGACGAGATTAAATTAAAAGTTTTGGACAAGAGTTGGGCATTTTTGTTTGTGATCTACATGTAGTTCTTACAGCACGTAAGCCTCTATCAGGCAAAATCAAGGTCAAACACAAAGATTGAACAAGTTGGGCAGTGACAGAAGGGTAGGGATAGTCAACCAAACGGAAAATGGATATGCTACAACTGTCACAAGTAGGTCATGCAAAGAGGTAGTGTCCCACTAGAAGAAATGGTACCATGAAATTTGGATCTACTAAATAAAGCCAAACAGCAACTTCGAGTGTATGGAAAAACGTCAATAACGATCCAGTGCCATTACACTGCATCAGTGCCAGTACAGAGAAGTCTCATAAGATTCAGCTAGAGGTCAATAATAAGTTTTTGAGTTTAAAGCGGACAGTGGAGCATACAAATCAGTCATCTGTTATACAGCCTTTATATAAATGATTTATGTTTTTTCGGAAGCAATTTAATTTAATTAAACAGTCATTGAATTATTAATAAGACGTAACTGGTTAGACTTTTTGTTTCATGGTTGGAAATATTATTTTTGAATCAACAAGATTACAAATGATAAGAATAAATTCTTAGAAGTGGTGTGTAAAAAGTATAGTACCGTATTTAAACAAAATGTAAGCAGTTACACTGGTTGTGACGGTATTATTTCACGAATAAACAAAAATTCGGAATTAAAAATTGATTTGTAGAGCAAAATTCTCCTACAGTATAGACAACCGTGTTTGCACTTATGCGTTAAAGACGAATTTTGGGTTGTGAATTTTTCTGGGTATTTTGCTAATTTGAAATTGTCGGTTCCAAAAGTACCTTCTTATTTGCCGGAAAAATTCGAACCGATAGACATGTGCTATATAGTATAAACTGAAGTAAAATCATACTGTACAACTAGGGGATATATTTTCCCCCTACCGTTCATATTGTGAGTACCGTTTTACTTGCTGACAAGGTTTTCTAACACTGCTATATTAGTGAGTTTGTTTACAAATAAACCGTAACATGGTTAGGAACTCATATGCCTTATCATATTTAGTGAGATGGATAGTAGAAAAGAAGTTAAAGCAGATCGCAGAAACGGAAATCCTTAAACCTGCAACTCATAGCAAATGAGCATCCCCTATAGTGGTGGTTAACAAAATAAATGGGTACGTACGTATTTACACTAATTTTCAAACAACAGTAAACCAAGTCCTAAACATAGATCAATATCCACTGCCGGCACCAAAATACATACTAGCCAGTATAAGTGAGGAAAAGATATTTTTTCGTATTGCTATTAATATTACTTCTACCAGTAACTACTGACGTGTTTAATGTGCAAACTAACAGAACAGTTACCACTGACGGCACAAGATATTGCCAAGGCTACGGCAAAAGATATCATTTTGGTAAAAGTTATAGTTTTTTATGATAGTGTGGCAGAAGAAGGTAGATATGGAATTTAAACCATATTTCTTAAAGCAGATTCAATTCTCAGGCGAAAGTTAGTGCTTGATCCGAGTTGTAATTACAAAATCTTTACAAAGGTTCTGGAATTAGTGCATAAAGACCACATTGACATGGTAAGGTCAAAGATTATGGTAAAGTCTGCTGGTTGCCAAACGGAACAAGTCTTCAAACACACACACACACACACACACACACACACACACACACACACACACACACACACACACACACACACACACACACACACACACACATACTGATTTTCTTATATTAAACCGATAATATATCTGTTAATTTTGGACACAAAATCAAAATTACAAAGCATAGACAGAAAGCAGAAAAGGAAAGAAAGTGTTGCGTGTAGACCTCTGGATAATGTGTGGCATACCGCAAAAATGTTATGTTAGGTTAGAATCAATAGAAATAGAAAATAACGTAATGAAGCATGTGCTTGTTTACCTGGCTAACAAATATAATGATTTCGTTTAAAAAATAGAAAAAAATCCTAATTGATATGTCCAAAATAGAAATCAAGAAGTGTAATTCCGAGAGCTCGCTGATAATTCTACTAATCCATTTGTTCAAATCGAATTGTCACTAAAGATATCATTTAGCAACTCAGTCACTATTCTGGAGTTATGAGGTGGAGCCCTTACTCACAATACCGCAAGTTTATTTAAAAACATTTTTTGGTTGCCAAACTACCCACCTTACAGCAAAATTCATCTGAAATCTAGTTTTTAACAGTAGCATCACCTTTAGCAAACCATCAATGCAACAGGGCAGAAGTAGATCGGATGCTATCAGAATACCTTGTAGATGAGTCTCACAGCACACAGTTCTCATTTTCAATTACTTTTTAATATAAAATTATGTAAACAACCTTTTTTTAATATACTAGAAAAACAGGTTGAATTAGGCCACTAGAGGAAATAGATGACTCATGCACATTTTATTTTTATTACAACAGTTATTAATTTCTTTTAGTAAACAACGAAAGTGTTTAGAATTTTGTATCTATCTATACGTCATTTAGAAAATGTATGCATTAAAGTTAACACGCATACTTTGTTTGGTGTGACATTTCTATGCAGCAAAAAGAACAACTCATATAGTGTATGAAACTAAAAATTAATCCTACCTGTTTACAGTAAAAGAACTTTGTCACTTTACAACTTTCGGTTATTTTATAACTCTCATCCACATGAGAAGCATATCTTCATTAGCAGTGAATGGGCGCACTCTAAGGGTACCGTAGATGCACCACTACGAGCTCAAGAATAAAACTGGGTAGGTAGGTGAAATTTTCTTTGGCGTTTAGTAATTTTTCAACAAAAAACTCAAATAATTTACAGTTTAGGTTAGAATTTAAGGTATCTAAGAAAACATTAAATTTTGTCAATTTTTAGGTTATGTACAGGGTGTTTCTGAAATAGATCGTTTGACACTAATTTACCGATAACCAAAAGTGCACCATAAGAGCGCCAGAGAGCGTCAAACTTTCCAAAAAATATTGTATATTGGGAATAACTTGAGTACGGTTTGGCATATTTTGTTTCGCTTTCGTAATTCGTATGCTGATTATCTGCTTCCGAAGACGTTTTTCTGTGTAATGTGGACAAATTTCTGATGCCAGAAAAGTCGTTTTCATACGGGCATTGTCAAATAAATGATAATAGTTTAACAACCGTCAACGATACGAAACTAAAATAATTCTGACAAATAAAACAAACCCTTTGAAAACTTTTTTCTCTCTTGCTGAATTGCGCTAATGTTATTAGTTCAAACAGAAAAAAATTAAAATCATATCCCTGCAAAGTGCATCGGTACGCTTAGAAATTCAAGTAGACTGCTAGTAGGGTATGTCCATTTGGGAACCTTTCTGCGTAAACCCTCACGCTCTCCCGACAATTTCCACTGCAAAAGACCAACACTAACAGCATACAGTCTGTTCGGCAAATGTGTAGCCGATTTTTCAAGTAGTTAAAAAGTTTTCAAATTGTTCGTTTTATTTGTCAAAATTATTTGGATTTTGTTTCGTTTACTGTTGTTAAAATATTATCACTTATTTGACAGTGCCCGTATAAAAGCAACTTTTCTGGCATCAGAAATTTGTCTATATTACACAGAAAAACGTCTTTGAAAGCAGACAACTAGCATACAAAAGCGGAACAAAATCCGTCAAACCATTCTCAAATTTTTCCCAATATACAATAATTATAGTTTATAGTTATAGTGCACTTTTGGTTATAGGTAAATTAGTGTCAAACGGTCTATTTTGAGCTATAAAACCTCTGGTAAAGCCTTTCAAAAACACCTTGTATAATTATCACCCCACTACGCATTACTTTGCTATACTTTGTGTACACTGTGAAAACAAATAAATAAATTCAATTCCATGGCATGCTCAGTCCAGTTTTTTATTTGAAAACTCCCTATGCAATATCTTGCTATTATAATAATTTTGGTGTGTAGAAGTTACTTTTAATTTTATTTTTTTTGTACTTTACTCTAAATAAAACTTGTAAATGTTATAACTTATTCGGTAACTAAATACATATTTTGTACGTCCTTCCTGCTTTGCCACTATTACAAACTGACATAGTAATTTAAAGTAAAGAGTGGTTTACAATAGTTATGACTAAAGTCACTCAAAGACAATTTTATTTGTTTTAAATAATGTATATTACTAAACATAACCGTTTTATTATAACCTTGCTCGTATTTTTTAAAATAGTATATTGTGCAACGTGTAAAGCTCGAAAATTTTCATTTCCAAGTGTCGTAGACCGTTGTAACCATCGTGAAAATTTTGCCCTATTAAAATAATCAATGAGTGTTTATTACGTTAATTAAATTGCGTTGAATTTTCGTCAAACGAAAATATTGTTTGTTTCGTTTTGTGCGTACGCGACTTTTGCTTGATTTCCTTATCTTGTAGCAATTTTAAGATGCAGTCAGTTCGTTAGATTCACCTTGAGACAAAATTTGTGCTGTAACATTATATTTTCCTCAATGAAATTCAAAGTTTTCTTCCGTTTTTCAGGCAACCGAGAAAGTACATAAATTTTGGGTTTTAAAGTTAAATAGCGGTGTTTCTACCCGCTTCGCAATTGCTGTTAATAAGAGTTCGTCATACCGAAATAAATAGTTTTTGAAGTTGTTGGGAATTTAAGTTTTGTGCCCAGTTTTTGTCACTTTTTTTCTCTTGCTACAAATATAATTTCCTACCTAGTTAAGTTTCTACCTAAACAAATTTATTGTAACGACATGTCAGTTTTTGGCGTTGATTAAAAAGAATTTATTGTAACGACCTGGCATTTATCAGAAAGAATTATTTTGTAGCTACAGTCCTGGTGCACCGAAAGCAAGACCACCAGGTATTTATGTACTTTATTTAAATAAATATATATTTAACATGATCAAAATTAAGAAGGGTTTTAAAATTATTGTTGTAAAATTTTAAACTGTCGCGGATTATTTTTGTGTTTATGCCCATTTTTTTATTATTTGTTTTAATGGGATTGTTACTATTAACATTTGACATGTACCATTAAGTGGACATTTTGTGAGTGTAAATTTAATCTTTTATTCCAAGGCACGCTAGGTCATATTTTATTACATTCGATCTGATTCGTTTTAATTTGTTCGAATGTGTTACAGATATCTCTTAATGTAATTAGTTAAGTGTCTATCAATGAAAATTAGCTATTACGTGATCAATTAGATTTCCTTTTACTAATGTCAAACACGTATTTACATTGTTTAATTGGTAGTTTTGGTACATGATTTAGTAACCATATACCATAATCGTTTCATTTCACGAAGGCAAATCATCTTGCGAACCACCCCTTCCCGCTGAGCTACGGTGCAACCCCTATTTATAAAGTTACCGTTAACTTCTTTTTGCATGTATTTTACTGAATTTTAAGTATTGTTTGTCAAACGACAAAAACGGGGTAATTTATAATTTGAAAAAAACACAATGTAATTGGACATTTTTTTTGTGATTTTAAATTATTTCTCGCCGACGCTCTAGTTAAAATTATATTAAACACGTAGATCAAAGTTAAAATGAGCATTATAAAACATTACACTAATTTTAAAAATTCAAAAATAACACGCACTATAACGCAATACCTATCATAAACCAGATGTGCATTTTAAGTAATTTCTAACTAGAGCCTTGGGGAACACAAACATTTATTGTCAAAACGTTGGTAAAAGGTAAAACAAATTAAAATCTCAAGAAAACCGTCCAATTAGCTTGTTTTTTCAAATTTTGTTCTAGACATTAATCAAATTGCAAAATAATTTATAACGGTCAAAAATTTTTTGAATGGTTTTGTGTAGCACACATATATCATTTAACAAACAAAAACAAATAAAGAAAATGTACCGTTTTCCAAATATACAGCTATTTTCACTTTATTTAGTTTTATTTGGGTTCTTTTCTTAATCTTTCTGTATTCATTCTATTGATTAAATAAGAAACGGCACGAAAATAGAACATACAAATTTATTGTTGTACGTGAGTGGTAGCGACCCTAACTTAGAGTTGATTAGTTGAATAAAGCGATCACTTTTCTATTTTCCTCGACAATAACCGTAATCAGTTCTAATTCCTGTTAACTATTTCTGTCAGTAGTTAATAAAATAAAAAAAATTTAATTTTTTTAAATCGTATTAATTTTTTTTTAAATAAATTTTTAATTAAAACGAGAAAGTTTATAGAATTATGAGCAAATGTGTTGTACCTAATACACAATACCGCAGAATTTCGTAAACTTACTAATAATTAACTAGATTAATTTTCACGCAAATTAAGTTTTATACATAGTGTTGTAGCGCAAGTATTGTAATGTAAGTGGAGAATGTAATATTGAAACCTAAAAAAGAAGTAGCATTTATAAGGAAACATTTACGCGAAATTAAAACCATAATAAATTATTCTTTCTTACAGTGAGTGTAATTTAATTTGTGCAAAAATTGTTTCTAGATCAATTCTGTTTAATACCGAATTCATCTAATGCTTCACAGATAGAATAACATTTCATTTTATCCAAATTTGTTTCTTTTTAGATAAAATTCAGCTGAATTAATACATTCTTTTCTGATTTTTGACACATCAATACGTTGCAATAATTCTTTGGTGATTTATAAACATTGTGTTGTAAGAAGTCTGTATGTAACTTGACAAAATGCATGACAGATAAAGAATTACTTTTTAGAAAAGAAAAATGTTATATATTCTTCTCAAATATTATAATAAAACTGACTGAATATCAAGAAATGAAAATATTAATAAGTCATCAAAATGACCACATCAATTTTAATTATTTGGTATTATTGTTATTGTGGGCAGTCACAACAAATTGTTAGTTAAAAGGTAGGATTAGAATTATAAATGTAAAATATTTTTTGTGTTGCAACTAGTAGAAATTATTCACAAACATGATTCACAAATCATATCCATATTCTCAAATTGCAAAGAATAATTTAAACCGGACTAGTTCACTACCATTACGATCCACTTAAAAAAAATTATAATAAAGGTTTGGTAAAGAACAGAGTTTTAATTTTTAAGTTTTTTTTATAACGAAAATATGTAGTATTCTCGCTTCGCTCACCATGTCATATAATAAAATAAATAAACACCTAAAAATTTAATTTACAAGCTTAATTTCACTTATAATATCATCGATAATAAGTAAATGTGTGTTTCACGACATCTCGTGTAACATGGACACGTATGAATAGTATCAAACTAAGAAATGCCAACAGTTAACATTATCATCGATAATGTTATAATAGACTTGATAAGTTTTGACGTCACAATATGGCCGCTAAACAGCTGATGGGAGTAAACATTACTTTAATTCATTGTCCATATGCACGCAAAGATGGCTTTGATAAGTATATCCAGCATTGTAGACATTTTTGAGGGTGAAATGAGTGTTTTTAAAAAAGGTGAAAATTCATTAGACAGTGGACATGTAACTGAAGTCAAATTTGATGCTAGTGTGGGTTTAATTAGAGCGAAAGTTGTAGCAAGTATGAAGAAAAAATCATACCAAGTGGAGGTAAATGATTAATACTATTTAAAGTCAAACTTAATGACTAATAAATCAATTTTTTTGCAGATAAATTTAAAGCAATCAAATATTGAAAGTTTTTATTGTGAGTGTGCAAGGGGGCAATATAAATGCCATCATATTTGTGCAGTTTTGCTCTATGCTAATAAAAACTTTAGTAAGACTGATATACTATGCCAGTGGAAAGCACCAGCATTACCTTCTGAAGGAACTGCTTCTGTTCAGGAATTATTTCCGAAACCTGAATATCGGGCAACAAACAGAGCAGTAAATGAATTAGATAGGAATTTTTTTATAACGAACTTAAGTCACTTAATAGGTGAGAAGCTGAGAGCACTATTTTTTTGGTTCTATTGAAAGATGAAAAAGAGGTGTAAAATATAAAAAAAGCAGTTTAAATGAAACCACTAATTCTAAAATGCATGTTAGGTTTTCAGGATTTTTTTGGCTATTGTCTCCAGAGCAGGAAGCGACTCAAACAGATGTCAAATCCTTTGCTACAGTTTTGAATCTCTCAAAAAACGAACAAGGACAAACCCAAACTAGTTTAATTTTTAAAAACTTTGAGGTGTCTAATGAAGACATTATGCATATCGCCACTTCAACATCTGGACAAAACAAAAATGCCATGTGGCACCAAATGCGTCAAGGCCGCCTCACCGCTAGTAATTTTCGAATAGTCATAAATGCTTGTAAAAAAGAGAGGTGATTATGAAATTTAATCAATTTTATGTATAATAATAAATGTTTTGTAGATATCCACCTTCTCTTTTTAAACGATTACTAGGAAAATCAACTTGGACGGTGTAAAAGCCGTACAGTGGGGTTTGAACCATGAAGCAGCAGCTATCAAAGAATTTGAAGACAGCGAAAATGTCAAAGTTGTCGAAACTGGATTATGGCTGCACGAGTGTGGCTTTCTTGGTGCATCTCCCGATGGATTGGTGAATGATGATGGAATTATAGAAGTTAAATGCCCATATAGTCATAGAAATTCAACCTTAGACGAAATACAAGGTGATAATAACTATTGTTATGATAAAAATTTAGAATTAAAACAGTCGCATGTGTATTATCACCAAATACAGGGTCTTCTACACATAACTAAAAGATCTTTATGTTACCTAGTTGTATGGACGCCTACATTATTAATAAAGGTAGTCGTTCCTAAAGATGCAAATTGGTCTTCCAATTTAACAATGTTACAAAACTTTTATGTTTCACATCTTTTAAATAAATTTTTAGAGTAAGGTTAGATGCTAATTTCCTTATTATTACTGTATAAATAATAAATGCATAAATTTTAATAAAACAATTAATTTGTTTTTATATATTTTATTGGGTATAGAACAAAAATCGGTAATCCATAATTAATCAGCCAATCTCTCAAAACATTGCTCCGATTCTTTGAGAAGTGCATATTGCAAATTAACCAGTGCTGCACAGGTTTGCACTATTATTGTTGAATGCTCTCTCATGTTGGGCATTATGAAGTCTAATACTCGAAAGTTTTTTAAACGGTTGATAGCTCGCTCAACATGGATTCTTGCTCTAGCTATTTTTGAGTAATTAACACTTCTTGTGTTGTGAATTGAGGGTTTGTCAGAAATGGTGGAATGTTTACAGTAACACCTATTTCATTACACATGTCTTTAATTAAGAAACCTTTATCGGCCAACATTAAATCACCAGCCTTCAAATGATGCAATATTCCACTCTTCTTCGTAATAATTTTGTCAGAGGTTGACCCTGGATAGAGATCACTCACAAAAGTGATAGTCGCATTAGGTGCAATTCCAATTAAAACTTTGAAAGTATGTCTTTGCTTATAATGTGAAAACACAGCTTTCTTTAAAGCAAGAGATTGTGGCACTGCGACTTCAATTTCAGTGCAGTCAAGTACAATCCTGCAGTTTGTGAAATCTCTAAAACATGTTGGCATGAAGAGAGAATTTTTATCTCTATTCGGAATTCTGCTCATCATACCAACATATAAAATTTCATGTAAGGCATATGTATATGTTAAGATCACATTATGCACTGTAGTGGTACTCACTTTAAATCTAAATGCCAGATCAAACAAAAGGAGATTAAGGCGCAATTTCATTAGTGTGCACAATAATTGATCCTCATTGCTCAGTACTTCAACGTTCCAGCCCTTATAATAATTTAAATTAAATCTGTTTAACAGAGAGCATAATGTTAAAAATGTGTAGCTGTTGGAAGACCAGTATATTTAAACACTAAATTGTCATCGCCACTTATGTGCTTAAATGCAAATCGGTTTCGCCCTTCTTAAGGTCATCTCTCAATTGTTGATTCTCTTCTTTGAGAAAGTACAGCTCTGCCTTGTGAAGTGCTGGTGAATGGAACTGTGATGGCACTGATGAACCTGATGGTCCTGATTCAGAAACATCTGCAGCTATGTCAGACTCTTGCTTAGTCATGTCTTCTACGTGAACATCTGGTTCTACATGCACATTGCGTTTTCTAAAAATATATGCATTTCAATTTACAATTTAAACCTGCTAACCACACACATATATACCTTTTACGTTTCTGGGATTCTGGGACAGGAAATTTCCAAGTTCCTTCTTTATTCCATGGGAATACTGTAGGACCTAAAGATTTGTTTTTATCAATAAAATGACAGCTGCACAATCTGTCTTCACGAGTTGGATCTCGATCAGCTCTTCTAAAATACATATAGTATGTGAATATATGTATTACACAAAAAGTTATCAGCAGAGTGCATTTAAAGAAAATTCTTTACCTGCACATTTTTTTCCACAAATTAAATTGTTTATTATCTGCTGGAAAGCGGTAAAAACTACATGTGTCTCTCCGCGAATCATGGGCACACCCAACACAAAAACAAAACGGCATTATTATTTCAAAAAAACGACCACAATTATAAAAAACGCCAAAACTCGGTATAACTGACCGGTTAAATGCTTTGTTTACTCCCATCAGCTGGTTGTCGGCCATATTGTGTCGTCACACTTTTCAGGCGTATTGAATATATTTGTTACACAGGGTGGCTCACAAAATCTGTTACGCAGAATCACAAACTACGTAATTAAACTAATTAAATTTGGTACTTTTATAACCATTCAGGTCACGTGAGATCATCTTCAGTAATATTTTAAGTGAACAAATTTTACATTTTCCTCTCATTTTCAGAAAACACGTACTAAATGTATACCTAATGCCATTGTAAAAGTATCATTTGCCCTTTCGTTGGCGCTGTTGCGGATGCTGCGGTTTGGTACCTTTTCGTTGGCGCTGTTGCAGATGCTTCGGTTTGTTGGGCTCTCGTTAGTGCCGTTTCGAATGCTGCGATTGAGGGGTTTGTCGTTGCTGCTTTTCGTTTTGTTGCTGTTGCTGCTCTAGAGGCGAATTTGTGCGTTATGTGTGCTGTATTTGACAGCTTGTGTACGAGTGTGGGTATCAGCCCAAGTTGATGTGGGTTACATTATTGAATGCAAGAGGAGAATGTCGGTGCCGACGATGTCTATGGCGGACGCAGCAATGGCACGCGTTCTGTTGGCGAGCGTTATCATGGCAGGCGTGATGTGGCGGACGTGTTGTCATTGACAGGCATGTTGTTGGGCAGCGGTTGAAGCAGCAGTAAGCGTAGCGGGCTCAGTGGAGGTCGTATTCCCGTTCATGTTGTAGCGTGGGTATAAAGAAGTTTTCGTGATTATACCTGATGTTGTTGTCGTGTTGTTCCTTTACGAATATTGGTCTTTCTCTGATTATACATCACGTCGGAGGTCACCACTGTGGTGTTTAGGGTGTATATTCTAGACGCCGGGTCAAACCAAAAAAAGAATTCGAAGTCAAGTCGGTTTTTACTAGCGTTTATTATATGTATATACCGTAATCGAGCTGTACTATTTACTATAATAAATGAACGCGTTGTCGCGCCAAAAATCGCTGGCCGGGTTGTATGTTGCGACGGACTCGTGCTGACCGCTGGTCGGCGCCGCAACTGGTCGACGCCAGTTATGTGTTGAATCGAACTACACCACACTCAATTGTGACTGCGGCTGACTTCTCGACTGATCGACTGATTTCTGTTATTATACCTACTTCGTTTTATACGTGCGAAGTAGGTTAGTTTGCTTTGTAAGCACGTTCGTTAGGAAATGCTGTCAGCATTTTCTTACTTGCAATCGTTTGTTTGAATTTCGCGTTTCCTTTGTAATATGCGGATGTAGAATTTGTGTTGATTGCGATAGGGTTGAGACGGCAACCCCATAACTGTTTTACTATATTTGTTCTTAATTGTTAAGTGTCCGTTTTCGTCGTTTAGAGTCATTTTTAGTTATATAAAATAATAATGGCGCTCGTTTACTGTTTCAATTGTGATGGTAACCTTGTAATTACGATAACTGTATATACAATTCCCCCCCTGTTTGTTTGGTCGTCTCTTGAAAAAAACCAAAAAAAGTATTCTAATTGAATTTTGAACTTATGGAGATTGAGCCCTGCTTGGTTAGAAATTAATTTGTAACATAATTTTTTTCAAAAATCAAGGGTGTCATTGAAAATGTTTTTATTTGATTATAATAATTTTAATTGAATAATAATAGAACAGGTACTTTTTTGTTAAAATAAAATTAAACAAATGCGAACTGATTTGTTTCAATTGACTTATCTTTGGTTTAATACAATGCACCAGTTAGCGGTTTTTCACTTAAAATATGAGACTCATTAATAAAAAATTTTATTATTATTTTATTATTTACCTTTTCACACGGGTTGTTAATATTTTTTTGAATGTGCCCAAGATTTATGTCAAAATGGTAAAACTGGTGAACGTTCCCGACGTATTTTATTATCGTTCGGACTTAAAAATAAATTTACAACAAAACGCATGCAAACTTACAACTACTGTCTACTTTAGAAGACAGGTGAGTGATGTTTTATCTTCTTTATTGATCGACACCTCTTCAATTATTGTTTATTGCAGACTCGGGAAATCTGCGAGTACCTCCACCAACTATATTGTGTTTCACTAGGTCCATGCACTAGGTTTATTACATCAAACACTATAGGTAAGTTTTTCACTTTCTCAATTTTATTCGACGTTAATAATTTTCGTTTATTAATTTAGAATTTATTGTTTTGTTTATTTATGTTTCAAACTATTTGCAGTTTATTGGTTTATAACGTCAACTTCTATGAGTTGAATTCGTTACTCGACGTTTACTTTTCGTCGCTCCGGCATGATAGATCGAAGGTTATCTTTTTATTTAATTTAAAAAAACCGGGCACTTGCGGTATCTACGCCGTCTAAATTTCAAATCTTCAACCTTTCCTTGATCTTATTTGATTTTAAAATTTTCGCGACAAATTTGCGAACTACCACAATTTTTTCATGATTAAACGATGTTTCCAATTATTTCAATATACGATTTATATGTCCTGAATTGCTTTGTGTATACAAATTTTGTTCGCCATGAAATTTGAAGTTAGTTCTCTTTATTTTGGTTAATTTATATCAGCGCAACTTATTTCCAAGTTGTTGATTCCTGGAATCTGTTTCCTGAATCTAATTGTCCTTCTTATTTATAATTTGCGCAGGGTACATTACTCATTTTGCTCGCATTTATAGCAAATTGAATACTTCATCCCGAACCGATTTTTTACAACATTTTGCCAAATAAAGTCTCTAGAGGTTGTTCTTTTGCTTTATAAGTTAATAAATTACTTTTTTATTTGCAGGGTTTGACTAAAGACACGATTCCTTTCATTTCAAGGTTTTATTTGTCTGGATCTTAAATTACAATTAATTTTTTTATACTCAATTGTTCATTAAATAGAAAATTTAAATTTAAATCCTCATTACTTATAAATAAGCTTTAAGCTGGAGTCTGGAGCGCTTAATCATTGCAATACCAGCATTAACTGTTAACGTGCTGGCATGATTGGAATCACAACAATAATTTAAAAATTTATTGGGTTACGTCAAATTCACACAGTTTTAAGTTTCTCAAATAATATTAATCATGGCAAATCGATAACAGGTGTGGTACGCCCCAAATTTCAAACATCTCCAAAAGTAGTAACCGTTGTCCTAACAATGGTTTGAAAGAAATTTCAACCCACACCCGACAGAGTAAAAAATGCAGGGTGTTTCATTTGACTTAAAAAAGTTATTGCTCTTTGAAGATGTTAAAATGTAACAGCAAATATAAATAGGATTACATTTTTTAATCTAAGGACACATCTTCGTTTGATATAGTCTATTCTCTTTATACATACTAAAAATTAACCCGATGTGGAGTTTCCAAAAAAGTTACAGGTATTTCCGTAAACTTTTGCATCTGTGAAAATTTTACTAAAAAAGTTAATATCTCAAAATCTGTAACTCCTAGATACAGGAAATGTATACAAAGTGACCCTAAAATTTGACGTATAATCTGAAAATGCAAACATATATTGGGTGTTCCATTTAAAATAACGAAATTGATGTCGACTTCCGGTACATCCTAAAATGTCAGAAGAATGAAAATATTTTAGTTGAGTTTGCCATATTGGTTTTTAGTCATTCTCCAAATTTTCTAATTTTTCTCATGTATATTTTCCGTATACGGAATTTAAATAATCAATGCTTTAATTTAAAACAATTTTTTTATTATTTAAAATAACTATTTCAGCGCAGTATAAAGGCAGTGACATTTTAAATACAAACAATTAATTGCATTTCTAAAAAAACAGAATGAAAAATATGAAAACAGAAAATCAATTAAAGATATAATGAAGTTTCTAAATGAGGCTTTAAATGAATCGTATCCATTTATAAAAACTACATTAATTTTTGCTTTAAACTATTATTAAAATATTACGAACACTATGAATTAACAATATAGAAGAGAATGAATCAGTTATTATCGTAACCCTACGGAATACAAAAACGATAAAGAACCGAGTTTTTACCACAACTTCGGAAGCGAACGGCATTGAATTGTATTGGTAGGCATCAAAACACTAATCATTCAAGATTTTTTGTTTGTTACCGGAATGGTAAATGCACTGTACAACCGGTGGAGATTAACAAATTTTATAGTTTGCCGACAAATATTGCTGAATATTTGGTATATTTGTATGGAGGGACTGCAGCTACCATGTTGTTCGATAATAAGGGTAATATTCCTGATTTGAAAAGGCTTGGGGGATGGGCTTCAACATCATCCGCTGAGGATTAAATAGGAGAAACCATTCAAAATAAAATTCAAACATCGAAGACGAATTTTTGAAAAGTAAAATGCAATTTCAAAATATATTTAGTGGTACATTTAACTTTTATGGAAATAAAAAATGAGAATGACTGTTTTCGTTAAAGGTCAGATTTGTTTGTATGATTGCGTTGCTAATGAGTAAAATGTTGCTAAAACATTTCTTTTTGAATTCTAGCTAATCAAATGGCTGTTTTCCTTTAAAGATAAAAAAATATTTTTTATTATAAAGAAAACACAAAAATCCAAAAAATAACCTGCCAAATAGTTTCTACAACTATTTTTTGACACACTTTCACAAGCATTCTGTATATTATTTTTTTTTAATTATTATCATTATATTGCAAATAACCAAACAAACATAAGTATTACTGTGATTATAAAACACCAGTTATTTTATTTGTTTACTTTATTGTATAAATTAATGAAACACCTGTAATGGCTGTAATTGAAGTAACGTGCCAGATATATTTGTTTTCTTTTGTAATAATTTGATTTTTACGTAGGTACACAAATGTATAGTAACGTTTGTATAATGAATGTAATTTTGAAATAATGTTATTGTAATATTTAGTCATTTTCGATTTTTTTATAATTCCGCACCTTTATAAATGTTGAATATTTTGTACATTTTCATATTTCTTTACGCTTGCTAATAAATTACTGTATACTATACATAGCAGATACATACCTATTCAATTAAAAATTAAATATTTGACAATTTTTAATCAAAATAGAATTGGTACAGTTTTCTGTTTTTGATTTATTTGTACTTGGAAATTCGTAGAATTTGTGTGTATTCATTTTTTTTAAATAAAACCAAAACCAATATTAAAATGAACCTAAATACAAATAAATTGGGGCAAAATAATTGTGTTTGCCGCTATCAACAATAATTTTTTTTTAAATCAAACAATATAGTAAATAATAATTATGACAAAATAAAACAAAATTAAATATCAATAATTCCAAGCTTAAAAATTTTATTATTAAAAAGTTTGCGTTATAACATCGAACATGAAACTTTAACAGGCACGAAACTTATCTCGATTGTTTTCACTGCCGTATAAAAGTTTCTATAAAGTAAGATATGGCTTGTGACAATCAATAGATTCGCGTTTTTAATGTTGGTAGTTAAACTAACAACGAAAAACTAATAAATCCTGTTATGTGTTTTATGGTGTTTGATCTGACTTTAAATCCGTGTAATCCGCTTAAAAGAGGCAAAGAAGAAAAATATGTACTTTACCAATACTTACATTGCATTTCTATTTCTACTATTTTATGTCTTGTAGTTATATTGATGCTTTCAATCTTGTATGAATATGTATTTTGAATGAAAAATAAAATCGTACTAGTAGTATCTGAATATTAATATGCTAGTTATTTTGTTGCAGTTGCGTGTTTACAAAATTACGTAGTTCAAATACATTTCAAAAATTTATTTGAGTAAAGTATTAAATGAATATATTTTACAACATAGATTCACAAAATATTTATTGCACATTTAATATTTCTACAAATAAAATATATACGGGACATATTTTGTTAACATATAAAGTGCACAAATAAATTGTAAATATGGAATGTGCATCATAAATTAGTGAATTGGTTAAAGAATATTGCATGTCACGATAACACAAACTTAATTAAATTATTTGTTACACTTTTTATTTTGCAATCTAAAATCTGGCTTCATAAGGGTTTAAATTAATATCACAATTCAATAATTTTAACTTTACAGGGTGTTCGGGGGAATGTGCCAAACTTCGGGAACTGATTCTACGCACTGTTTTGAACTTAACTTAACTAACAAGCACATACGCCATCATTTTGGAATTAATCAGTAAGCTGATTTAATGAGAAACAATTTTATAAAACATACAGATATTAATTAAAAGATTTTTAAAATGACAAGCTTTGTCTTTCGACTTCAATGCAAAGCTTAAACCGCTTTCACCTTTGATAATAAATGAAAATAACCATTTTTGCTTAAAATTTTGCATAGAATAAGTTCTCGAAGTTTGGCACATTCCTCCCCTAAAAAACAAGAAGATAATGAATTATAAAACACTACATCTCTCCAAAACCAGCAAAATGTTTGAAAGCAACGGGTCTTTTTAATTGAAAAAATGAAAAAATACTTTTCTGGATTGTGATTTTCTTTAAATGGACATTTACCAAATTTCATTAAATATTAACAATTCTTTAGCTAAATGATAATTCACATTATTGTTACGAATTTATTTGTTTTGATCAAGCAAGTTAAAAAAATTAGTGAGCTAATAATATAAACTAAGAAATGCCAACAGTTAACTGTAACGACTGTAAACGTTTAAAGTGCATTATAGTTATCAAGAGCGATAACTTTAAATGCCTAAACATGCGTGTCGATAGCAAGCCAAGTATTTCTTGTACAGTAGCACACACGCAACGAAAGAACACCTAATGCGCATTTCGCTCTTATTATGAGCTCATCAGAGGTCTATATTAAACACGTAATTTGAACTCTGTTTCGATCTAAGTTAAGATTATTTATACTTCTTCAATGAACTTTTTTTAATGCTTTTATTTTTATGTAGGAATATGTGCTAGAAGTAGGTATTTGATGCGTCATAACAGAACAATAGTCTTAACATCTGTAGAAATCTTAGAAATAAGCAGTTTGCATCATAATGGAAATTTACCAATGTCTGTCATTCTTTTCTTTCTTTCGCAAAAATTAACTTTGATGCCGTTCTACCCTTCCATCTCTTTAAGGATGACGTGCACGTGCTGAAAGCATGACATGTTTTTTTCCTTCTGTTGTTTGGTATTTGTAACTCCAAATAAATGAAATTCTTGCTCATCTCAACAACAACACTAGTGAAGTTGTGTGAATTAAACAAATAATATTTTAGGTACTTATATCGTTTTTCGTGCATCTTACTGAAAAACAATTACTTTTCATTTTTAATGTCAAAAAATTTGTCATCACAAATTGATTTTTTGTGGGTTACTAATACACAAGAGGTTGTTTTTTTACCAGGTAATTTTTTTTGACAGAAATCTTTTTCCATGAAAATTAGTCGAGAATTAAGAGATTTAGTGGAGCGATTTTTTCTGTGTCCTTTAATTCAAGAATAATTTTTATGGAAAAAAGGTCTGCGTCAAAAAAAATTTTTTTTTTAATGATAGATTTTTTTCAATAAAATTTTTCAGTTATTACAGAAATGTGTTGTTTAACAATTTTCCGAGTGGCATTGTCACTAGATAAATTCGCAACAAACTTGAGTAAATCAATCAAAAATGATCAAAAACTGCTATCAAAGGAAAGGAACACCAACTGCAACGTCTATTTAACCAACAGAAAAACATCAAAAACTGCACGTGTCCGAGTAAAGTTTTTGGTGCAGCTTTTGGTGTTTTTCTGTTGGTTTTTCAAAAACTACTAGGTAATAGAAACTCAGTTTATTTTATAAAAACGTTAGAAATAGAAGCTGTAGTTGCTATTAAATTAATAAAACGATCAAAATTTTTTCATTTATTGAACTCATATAGAAACGAAAATCTCACTGTTCTTATTGGTGCAGATCGTTGCTATTGTGGAATGATAAGTATTATGTGATTCATTAAAATTCTATGAGTGAAATAGTCACCTTAAAAATTTCTATTGGTTCATTTTTTTAAAAATCAACAATTTGGTTGGTTAATATTTTAAGAATATGTTAGTCGATTATTTTAATTTTAACCTCCATGAGTAGAATGTTTCTGAAAAAAGTGTGCCGAAATTAACTTTGAATTAAAGAGATTAAACAAAAATTTCAATATTAGTAGTCGCCGTTACACGTTACAAGAACCTCGAAATACATCTTCATCTTCTTGTGACGAGATAGAGAAAAAAAGTTATCAACAGTCTTCCCTTGAGCAATGTAGAAGTTTACTGTTTATGGAAATTGTATTAACCGACCAAGAGTAACACAACTGTTTGGTAAATCATGATAATTTTATAAAAACCAAATTATCTATAGGAAGAAATATTCTACTTAACAGGAGGGGGAGACACCACACAAAAGTATCTACTTTCAAATGGAAAATTGTTGACTAACCAGTTAGCTGTACAATATTCTAGTATAGGAAAAAATGAAAATTACCATTTTGTCAATTGAAAATTTATCGAGCCGTTGTAATATAAGAATATTTTGGTGTATTAAATTATATTATCTGATTTTTTCTTTAGTAGCAACAAGAAAACGATTTTCTGATGTATCTGAGCAAAGATTAAAAAATCAACTGCTTTATGTACCTATCAACGACAAAAGCTTGTCTAATAGTAATTAACTTTTTAATTTAACAGTGTCACGAGCAAAATAGAATTGTTGGATCTAAACCTTTTGATTTATAATTATTATTGTTATAATACATATATAGTCATTATATTATTTTAGTTATTATACTTATCTGTATATTTTAGAAATATTACTGAAATATTTATTTAATGATTTTTTATAGGTTTAACAAATATTTTGAAATAAATCTTTTAAACATATTAATATAGTTTATTAAAACACGGACTAAATATTTAAAAAAATATTTAAATATATATATCTTAACAATGTTATAAAAAATCTTTTCTAGAAATACTTTCGAAACATTATAGAAGAATGTTATTTCTATGTATTTAGAAATGTTTTCCAAATATATGAAAGTATAACATTAATGTTATAAAATAATATTAGTGTAATGTTTGTGGCTACTTGGGTATCGAAGTAAACGTTGACATATTGCAGTTGTGAACCTAACACCATACAGGGTGATTCATAAATATTGGGACATAAGATAAGGACGGGTTATTTAGGATAAAATATGACCATAGGACATAATAGTCCTTAATAAAATATTGCTGTGGAAAAATATACAGAGCGTTAAATTAAATTTTTTTTTTTTTAAATTTTTTTATCAATTCTTATCAAAATCGTCAGAAAGGGATAACTTTAGACCATGAACATTATTTTATGTACTATTTCACAATTTGTTGTAGAGAGTGCCACGTCAATGATTCCTGATGATGAAATCGACTGGTAACTTTTTTTGAAAAAACTTTTTAGTGACTTTGATTAGAGAATATGACGTAAACATCATTTCTACACAATATTGGTACTCCTGTTTAAATACGATAATTTCATCTGTTTCCGAGAAAAACGCAGTTGAACAATTCGTAGTGTCAGAAGGGGATTTCAAATGTTTAATTTATTAAGGGTACGTTTTGGACTGTCAGATAATTATGCTTCTCTGTAAATTTTGATGAGAAAATTATTAACAAGAAATGAAGAAAAAAATTTTGTATCTAACGCCTTGTATCTTTTTTCACAGCATTATTTCATTAAAGCATATTGTGTCTTATGGTCATATTTTGGTCTAAATAACCCGCCCTTAGCCTATGTCCTAATAGTTGTCGAATCACCGTGTATATTACAATTAAAATTTGTTTAACACTTCTTGGCTGTCAAACAAATTCAATTGTCCATGCGTGGTAGGTTCACAGTCACAAAAAATCAACGGCAACATCGACGCCGGTTTATAAAAACTACACTTTCTATTTTATAAATATATTATAAACTATACTTTATTCTCAAACCATATTTGCTTTTTACATTACTGTACGAAAACAGAAAATAACATCAAAATGTTTTGGTTTGTTACTTACCGCTTTGCAGCAATTAAATTAAAAAGGTTGACTTACCTAAAAAAAAAAAAAAAGAAAAGATTGTTAATATAATTGCACAATTACATAAAATATTTTTAAGGAGTTTTGACTTTTAATATACACATAACTAAAGTATTTATAGTAAGAATTTTCATTTTACAAACATTGTTTAGAATTAATTTACAATGCAAGTTAAAGGTTAATTTACTATTGTCAGTAATTAGACTGATGTGAATTTACGTACGTAGTAAAAACAAAACTATTGTTTTTTCTATACTTGAACAATAAATCTATTGTCCATTCAGGTAATTAATAACTCATTTTGTGTTAATAAATTATACATTGGGTAAAGTTGTTACTTCTGAAAAAATGTAATGTGAATAATCTGAAAAAAATTGTAATCTATTAGGAGTTAGAGTTAGGAACTTAAAATACAGTCCTTACGTCAAATCATAATTTTAATAGACGTAAATCGTATGGAGTTTAGAATTACTTTAGTCAATTAATGAAAAAAAAATTTGTTAATAATCTAATTTTTTTATTCAAAATACAACCACTACGTATAGCAACAATATTAATTAGTCAACAAAATATATTAGTTAGTAAATAAAACCAAGTTGTATAAATCTAGACTGTTAACTTCTACAATATATAGAAATAGTGCAGTGCTGAATGGTTTTTAGAACGCGATGATAACGAATGGTAGTCGGCGAGTAACCGAGCAAGCAAGCTGACGTAACCAACACGATACAATTTTTTTGTGTGTGTAGGTAGGATTGTACGATCAATAAAGAAAATGAATTAGAAAATCATATTTTATCATTAGAAATATTATTTTATAGCATACACCCAACAGAATTGAGACACAAGGTTTGAAATGGCTCAAGAATTTATAACTGTAACATATAGTTAACTGTTGGCATTTTTCTTAGCATATAGTTTATGTTCGTAGAACTTTACTATACTAAAAATAGTATAATGGGCTCTACAGGTGCTAAAGACACTTTTTTATGCAAATCTGATTGATCCCGTATCCTGTTATAGTCGTGGATCATTTTCAACGCTTCAAGAAAACGTGGAAGCAGTTATGGAGCTATCTAAACATTCTTGAGATGGTAGAAGTCAAAGCAACTAATACAAGCAATTCTAAAATATAAGAAGTTCAAGTGGAGTTAAAAAAGGTAGCTTTTATGTTGTTCAAACGAACGCCAACATAGCCCATTTGTCGTACGTGTTGTACTCATTCTTCTAAACAGTTGCAGACAATCCATGAAATTTTTTGACAATTTCATCCCAAGTATTGATTTTATGTTGATGGCGCAAATTGACCCTATTTAACCCACAAAACCTGTAAGTCGATGTTTATCACAAACTATAGCAAAAATATCAATGACATGGGTGTGGTTGATCGGCATGATCAAAATACAAATGTGTACAAAAGAAAAAATGTGGTATTTGGGATTGTTCACCTAAATGGTAATCGCGATTGTAGTAAACGCATAGAATTTGCATCTTTTAGCAATTGAAAAATCTATGGTGTTATTGGAGTTTAGTCGCCAAATTGTCAGAACATATCTTCGGCTTACGCCAAAAAAAACTACTTCCAGCAACAATTTCCAAAAATGTGTAGCAAGATCCTGTAGGGCACTTTACAGTAGCAGTGAGCAGTCAATTTGGATGCAAGTTAGGTTATATGCAAATCACAAGAAAATGCAACAAATGTAACGTTTCTCTCTGCACCACTAAGGATCGAAACTGTTTTCGCACTTTCCACACCCAACTAGCAGTTGTTGATTTTATGCTGTATATAGATAACATCATTATAGTTTTAATCTATATAAAAAAAAATAACTGCACCTCTTTTCTGAACATGTGGGTAATGTAGATCTCAGGAGCCCACTGTACTGTGTTTGACATATCCTTGACAGATGATTGTTTTCTAACGCCATCATGGCCAATTCAGTCAAGTCACCGCAATACTTAAAAATTAATTCATATCATTTTTTTTAAAAATAAGGCAGAATCTTAGTTAATACCGCAAGAATAAAATAATGCGTATAAAAAAAATAGTAGAAGTTCATATTTTTTATAAATGCACCGGATATCACGGACTTTTTTTTGAAGCTGGTAACTATTTAAAGTATCATAAAGATTTTGTTGATTATAATTAAATTTGTATTCTTCCCGATAGTGGACAAGATAAAGTCGGTTGTGAGAAAAAGAATCGAACCAACTACTTTTAGTGTCCATAGCACCCCACACAGTTGCGATCCTCCTACTAAAATAAAGCGGAAATTATTATACTATAATTCAATCATTTTATGTTTACACTTCATTTGATGTTAAGGTTACAATAGTTTCTTAACTTTTTGTTTTAAGAATTTTTTAAGTAAATACGAGAAAGTTGATAATTGAATTTAATAGCTTTTGTATTTGCCGCTATTTTGTTAAATTAACTACTATACTCAGTATACTATTGGCGCGGAGTAATAAACCTGTCAGAATTATCGAATCTCCCGTATTGCAGTGGCGTAGGTACCTAATACAAAATCATATTTTTAGTAGGTAAATATATTATAATAGTAAAATCTACCTTGATATAAATTATTATGTGGTTTCTTTTATTGTTTCAATCCTTACTTTGTGGAATCACATTACAAATTTTATTTCTTACGTATTATATACCATTATTTTTGTATCTTGGTATAATACCCACATCTACGGCTATGATTCTCGTTTCGTCAGTACCTGGGCTGATAGCAACGTGTTTACACAGATTAAACAATTGTTCTCAGACCCTAGATGGGTTGATATGCTGCAAGAGCGGCACAATGATCGTATTTTGGTTAGAATTTATTGATTTTTACTTAACCGTAGAAGTACCGCTTTTACAAAAAAATAAAGAATTATTTCAAGCAATTATGATTTATTACTCCGCGTATACAGACTTTAAGCGTAATTTATTAATTTTTTAAATATAAAAGAAACTTCATGTAACGTATATCATACAAAATTTATTCGATAATGTTGACGTGACATTGACACATAGGTGTACTATCATAATTTGACTTTGATTACACATTACAATAATTATTTAACTTTTTTAATAATTTGTTTAATCTATGTCATAAAAAAAGTGCGATCTTTCTTACTCTTACTGTATTGATTGAATGTTTTCATTCCCATTAACCAACAATAGAATTTCATAAACTAGACTAGAAAAACAACAAAAATTAAATCGAAGAATAAGTCCCGGTTGTTGGATTCATACAAATTACAATTTAAAAAGAATTGAAACGACAACAAATAAATCAGATGATCGTCAAAAGCGTGATGAGGTACTAAAACACATACTGTCTCATATTACATAATTTGATGACGTACTGACCTCCAAATTCAATTCCAATACAATATTTAAATTGGTTTATGTTCTGCCTTTAGTTGTTGTTATAATTTCTATAAAATTATAATTGGTTTTACTTTGAAATTTCAGTAATTATTGTAATTTATTGTAAATCAAAAACTCGGTTGAAAAAGAATGTATGCATACAAACACATTTACACATTAAAATAAAATGCATGTATACTAGCGATGCAAGTCCAAAATATAGGACAAAATTAAACTTAGCGTGCATCAAAAGAGTTTATTAGAGTGTGCATAATTAAAAACATTTTTCTTAATCAAAAACACACGCTGAAAATTAAATTCAAAGAGATGTTGTGAACAAAGCAAGTCATAAATTATTAGTGGCCAAATTTGTGTAAAAAACTTAAACATTGAAGTTTCAAAATGCCTTATTTTTCTTCTGATAAGTTAGAGATTTTATTGTGAAAAAGAAAGTAATGACGTATTTTGTAGGTGGCGGAACACATAATTTGTGATAAAAATTTTATGAAACACGTTATGTTGGCTGTAAAATTTACATTTTTATATCTTTATATTGTCCGCAAAAAAATTTTCATTTAATAAACATTTAATTACAAATTTTGATTGTGTGGAAAAAAAATTACTGTAATACCCTCTCACATTTCCTGAATCAGACATTGGAATTACAAGCGCGATTACGTGAAATAAAACACGATAAAGTTAGAGGTTAATATTTAAAAAAATTTTTTCATTTGTAACGGTTTACTGACCTTGCCGATCTAAGTCTATCCTTGGCACTACCTATTACATCAAAATAAAGAACTGAAAGAAAAAAAGAATAACGTTGTGTTTCTAAGATATTATGATTAACTACCTTAATTTCCTTAGTTAAACACTACATGTAATGGAGATATTATGATAATTAAGAGCTACAATCATGAAAATAGCCTACTCATTAAATAACATTTCAAAACTTGATAACTCGTAAACTTTCCTTAAAATAAAAAGAATAATTAAAATATTGAATAATATGTAGAGAGTATACCATTACAAAATGCTATTTTAATATGCTTATGTGTGATCAACTCTGCATAATTTAAACTATTACCGTTAAAATAAATACGTTGCCAACGTTTTGCCCACTATCGCAAAGACTATTATCAGGGCAAGAACCCTAAGACAAAGAAAGTCAGGTAATCAATTGTCAACCAAGCCAGATTCTAGACTAAAAAGTGTAAAGTAAAGAAATCAGACTTATCCTCAGGCTTTGTGCAAAAAATTGATAGTCCGTGGTTATGAATGAAACATGTGTCATTATTGTAAAATAAATTGAAGCTTTCTCTGCCTCCAAATACTTAAAATATAAATTGGGAGATTGTTTTGTATTGTTCACAAAAGGGCTTTTTATTGCCTCTCAAATTATTTCCAATAAACAATATTATATTATAACATTATGTAAAGAAACTGACATCATCGCTAACCTATCAAAAATTTTGTTATTTGGCTGAAATACCAGTATAAAATAAATAGATTAGGAATTGCAAAAAAATCAAATAGAGAGAATAATGGTAGGAAGAAACCATCTAATAGCTCTAGTATATGCATATAACATCGTGATCTCTACAGGAAAGGAGGAAGAGACGCAGAAGATGCGATGAAGAAATACTAAAAAACTGAAGGCAAATGTAAAAAAACAAAATAATTAAAAAAATAAAAAGTAAAAAAAGAAGAACAGAAGTGGGAAAGAGAGGAGATAGAAAAAATAGTACTAAATACCTGGACTACGTCACAAAGTACAATAGTAAGTCAAAAAAAATAGAAACGAATTGTTTGGGAAAATAATAAAAAGTCTGAAGATGTACGAGATAGAAATTTTAGAAAGGGCAAGAATAGAAAGAGTTACGGAGGACGCAGGGTCATGGTGTCAAAACTAGCCCCTTAGCGGAGAAGGATTCAATTAAATTAACTATATTTGATTCTTATTGCTTAAGGAATGTTCTTTTCGACGTTACCAAATTTCTTAAAACCGGTCAAACCGTTAAGAAGTTAAAGCAGGTTATTGCAAAAACAATTGAACACCCCCCGCCATCTTTGTTTGTTTGAAATAATTGAACTTTTGTTTTTACGAAAATGATAGATAAACTAGATCTCTTTACAAATGTGAAAAAAATTTTTTGTTTATTATGCGAAATTTATAGAAAATGCAATTTAAAAATTTAAGATGGCAGTTACGCCCTCTGGTGGTCATTTTTAAAACTTGAAAATATTTTCCTGCGATTGCTCATGGCCGTTTTACTTAATATTTTTTTTACACCAAAGTCATACGACGAACGGTTCATTCAAATTCGAATAATTTTTACATTTTTGTGTACGTTTCCAAAACAGGTCGACAAATTCACATTCAAAACCGAATTTAAAGTGTCATTTTGGACGTTGATTCAGAAAAAAAAATTATTTGTGGTTACTTTCTGTCAATATTAAAAATCTTCATCGCAACCTCATCCATATTGTTATGATTTAATTGGAAGTTTTTTAAAAGGTAATTAATTAATTTTATCTTTCTAGTGAAATAATTGATGTGTACCACTCGGTCTTTTTTTATTAAAATAGAATTAAACAAATGCAAACTGTTCATGATGAAGGGTTATTGCGCTTATTTTTAATCGTATTCATTCGCCATTTGATTCGTCATGATGAATTGTGTGTTCTAAAATGAAGAGTAGCATTCGTGTAAGATATGTTCACGAGGCGAGATGCATCATATGTAGATGTTACAGTGCATTTTAAGTTCAATAAAAAATAGTAAAGTTCATACAGTCCACAGTTCACTTTCATTCAACCGATTAGATGCCAAATTAAAGCGACACCAAAACTTTAAGGGCAATTAATCGTAAACATGGACCATCGAGCCTGATCAGTGATCGACGTGATTTTCAATCGACCAACGTGCAAGCAATCGAAGCCGGCCGGCGTACATCTTCGTTTCAAGGGAAGGTCCTGCAATCGTTCGTTCAAGATATAATTCAAGTAAGTGTGCATCCCTTTTTCCATAATTTTCGTTAAATATCTTGTTCATTCCTTTCACCTTGGAAAGCGTCGTGCGGGTTAAAGTTCGTGATAAAATTCATATGCGTTGCATTTTCATTCGAGTTACCAAGTTCTGCGTGGGATTGAATTGCACCTACAATCTCAGCATATCAAGTTCAGTTCATTTATTCAATAAGATAAGATTCTTTAACGTTGCATTTTCATTTCCACATTCAATTCGTTGTTTTGTTTCATAATGGAAGCTTTAATTCGAAATCGTACTGTTGTTAAAGGGAAATTAACCAGATTCAAAACTCATTTGGAGAAGCTAAAAATAGCTTCACTGATACCACTCAAATACCCCAAATAAAATTGTTAGAGTTGCAAAAAGGCTTAATATCGCTTTATCACTTCTATCTGAATATGAAACAAATCACACCGAAATAATGCAGGCTACAACCGATGTAGATGCTGCAGAAAAGATTATGGAGAATTCGAAACCTCTTATTTTCATACAATTGCGGAAGCAGAGGAGTTTATTCAAAGTTCGCACGTTAATCCAGTTGGTAACCAAATCAATTCAGGGCGTAGTTCACCCAATTCAGAAATTAATTCTCGACATTCAAGTAATTGTTTACATAAAACTCCAGGATTCAATCTTCCAAAAATTGTTATTCCCAACTTTTCGGGTGACAATTTGGAAAATTGGTCCGAATTTAAATCTATTTTTTCAAATTTAATAAATGAGAATTCTGAATTATCTGATATTCAGAAGTTGCATTACTTAAAAGGCAGCTTGTCAGGGGCTGCAGCAGAAGTAATAAAATCACTGGAGTTTTCTGCTGATAATTACAAAATTGCCTTTCAAACTTTGATTGACAGATATGATCAACCAAAATTATTAATTCGAAATCATCTGAAATCAATCTTGGGTTTGAAAGCATTAACAAAAGAATCAGCTGTCAGTCTTCGAAAAATTAATGATTCTTTGTTCAAGCATGTGACAGCGCTTTATTCGTTCGCAAATTCAGAAAAGTTGTTCGAAACGTTCATAGTTCATATTGTGGCAGAAAAATTAGATCCCACTACATCGCGTCAATGGGAAACTTTTCGTGTCAAATCCACTTCAGAGCTACCTTCATTAAAGGAATTCAAAGATTTCTTAACTAAGCAAGCCAATCTTCTGGATAGCTTAGAAAATTCAAAACCGACCAAAGTGAACACAGACATTTCCAAGTCACATTCAAAATCATTCGTTGTAAGTGGCCCTACTTGTTTGCTGTGCAATCAAAGCCATTACTTATCGAAATGTGAAACTTTCATAAAATTGTCACCAAAGGAAAGGTCATCAAAGGTGAAAGAACTCAAGGCCTGTTTCAATTGTTTATGCAAAGGCCATATACAGTCTCAATGCAATTCCAAATTCGCCTGCCGTACATGTAAAGGGAAACACCATTCGTTATTGCATGACAAACCATCCGAGCAAGTCACGCAAGAACAAAGTTCGGCAGAACCTGGGCCAAGTGTATCAGCTCTTTGTTCAAACATTTTCAAAGTTCTTTTGCCAACAGCGACCTGTAACATTCTCGATTCCGCTGGTAATCTTCATTCCGTTCGTGTTCTGCTTGATTCGGGCAGTCAATCAAATTTCGTTTGTTCAGATTTGTGCAAAACATTAGGTTTACAAACTCATAAGGTAAATATCTCTGTGGCAGGTCTGAATGGATCCCTTTCTCATATACAATCTAGATGTGAGTTAGAAATAAGAGATCATGACTCTTCATACAAGCGAAATCTTTCGTGCTTCGTGTTAAACGAAATTACTGGAGTGATACCATCTTTTCGAGTGAACTCTACCAAATTTCGTATTCCAAATCATATTCGTTTGTCTGATCCTTCTTTTGACAAACCAAGGAGAATTGATTTGTTGATTGGTTCTCCAATTTTCTTTGAATTGCTTTGTGTCGGACAAATACAGTTAGGTACTGATCTACCAATCCTTCAAAATACTCGACTTGGCTGGGTCATATCTGGTCCAATTAGTGCTAAATTACCAGAGCAAGTACAATGTCATGCGAGTATCACTAGTATGTCTGATCAATTGTCTCGATTTTGGGAAATCGAAAGTTATCCTACGGATAAACTTCTTTCTAGAGAAGAAAATGCTTGCGAGGAGCATTTTGTTCAAAATACTTACAGAAATGCGGAGGGTAGATTTGTAGTTTCAATTCCGTTCAAACATGATCCTCAGACTCTAGGTGACTCATTTGCAATTGCACAAAAGAGATTACTTTCGCTGGAGCGGCGTCTTCAAGCCAATCCTGACTTTTCAAATCGGTATTCAGCATTTATGAAGGAGTATCTAGAGTTAGGACATATGTCTTTATCTAACCTCAACATTACTAGCGTTCAGTATTATCTCCCACATCACGGAGTTCTAAAGGAAGATAGTCTGACAACTAAACTTAGAGTTGTATTCAATGGTTCACAGGGAACCACGAATGGTTCATCACTAAATAGCATCCAAATGGTTGGTCCTAATATCCAACAAGATCTTTTCGCTATTTTAGTCCGTTTTCGAAAATACTCGTTTGTGCTAGCTGCAGACGTGGAGAAAATGTATAGGCAAGTGTTAGTCGTACCTTCGCAACGTCCTCTGCAACGAATTCTGTGGCGTTTTTCTCCTGCAGATGAAATCAAATCATACGACTTGAACACTGTCACTTACGGCACAGCCTGTGCATCTTTCCTGGCCATTCGTTGTTTGTTTCAGATGGGAATTGATTGTGAAAATTCTCATCCTAACATTTCAAAAATAATTAAGAATGATTTCTATGTTGACGACCTTCTTACTGGTGTCAACAGCATTCAAGAAGCTCAGGAAATTTGTTCTCAGTTAACTAACGTTCTAGACTCAGGTCATTTCAAGCTTCGCAAGTGGATATCTAACAATCCGGAGGCACTAGCTTATATTCCCAAATCTGAGTTACATCCTGGCATTCTTAAGTTCGACCCCAATGGTCACACTTCAACTCTAGGTCTCATTTGGTCTTTTGGTATCGACTGTCTCATGTATTCAATTTCAACATTCAAGGTATCAGAAAAATAACGAAAAGAGTTATTTTATCGGAAATAGCTCGCATTTTTGACCCGCTCGGTTTGCTCACACCATGTACCATTGATGCAAAGATAATGCTTCAAGGTTTGTGGTTGGAAAAGTTGTCGTGGGACGACATTGTTCCGTGCAACATTCAGTCCAAATGGACCACATATCGCTCTAATCTTAATATGTTAAATGACTTGGAAATCCCTAGACACGCCGTTTGTCAAAACCCTTCAGATATTCAGCTTCACGGATTTTGCGACGCATCACTTTCAGCCTACGGCGCAAGCATATATCTTCGATCTGTTAATGAACTAGGTGTAGTCCAAGTTAGTTTGTTGTGCGCGAAAGCAAAGGTCGCTCCGCTTAAATCCTTGACCGTTCCTAAACTCGAGCTCTGCGGAGCTTTACTTCTGGCTAAGCTTACGGCTCAAGTACTGAAAGCTTTGGATCTCTCTCTTTCTCGTTGTTTCTTATGGTCGGATTCAACTATCGTTTTGGCATGGTTGAAATCTACTCCTCACACTCTAAAACGTTCGTCCGCAATCGAGTTGCCGACATTCAGGGGCTTACGACAAATGCTATTTGGCGTCACGTTCCGACAAAATCAAATCCTGCAGATTTGTTGTCACGAGGAATTACTCCTCAAGCTCTAAAAGAATCATCACTTTGGTGGCATGGACCTTCTTGGCTTGCCGATGACATTTCTTGCTGGCCACAATTCGACTCAGAGGTTGCTGAGGTTCCTGAATTGATGGAATTATCGAAAAATTTTGTTGTTACCGAACCCCCTTTTTGTATTTCTAAGTTTTCGTGTATGTCAAGATTGGAAAGAATTATGGCATACTGCTTACGTTTTCGTTACAACTGTCTTCATTCTAAACCGCTGCGTTTGCTAGGTTCTCTTACTTCAATTGAGTTGGAAAATTCTTTAAAGGTGATAGTAAAAATCGTACAATCAGAATCTTTTCCTGATGAAATCAAACTTCTCAAAGAAAACAAAATGTTAAAGAACAATTCGCGTCTGTTGAGTTTGACTCCTTTTATGGATTCTGATGGAATTCTTCGAGTAGGTGGTCGTCTTCAAAACTCGCCTTTTTCTTACAACAAAAGGCATCCTATTCTTTTATCGGGCAAACATCACCTTTCTAAAATTTTAGTCCAACGGGAGCATGTAAGGCTTTTACATGCTAGTTCTCAATTATTATTATCGTCTCTGAGGGAGAAATTTTGGATCACTTCTGGCCGGAACTTAACTAAACAAATAGTTTACAACTGTATGAAGTGTTTTAAAGCTTCACCAAGGTTTGTGCAACCTATTATGGGAAATCTTCCTCTTGCGCGAGTGGAACCTTCCTTTCCCTTTCGTAATGTTGGTGTTGACTACGCTGGGCCAATCCTAGTTAAGGATAGGAAAGGTCGAGGTTCTAAAGTTTCAAAAGCATATATATGTTTATATATTTGTTTGGCCACCAGGGCACTTCATATCGAAGCAGTTACAGATTTATCTGCAGAATCTTTCATACTTTCTTTTCGAAGGTTTACCTCACGTAGGGGTAAACCACTTCACATCTATTCCGACAACGGAAAGAATTTCGTTGGTGCAAATTCAATCCTGCAAGAATTTGGTAAATTCTTACAAGAGCAAGGTAATTCCATTTCTAATTCAGCAGTTTGTGAAGGAATTACCTGGCATTTTATACCGGCCTATAGCCCACACTTTGGTGGATTATGGGAGGCGGGTGTCAAGTCATGTAAATTTCACCTAAAACGGGTGATTGGTAATTGTTTGCTAACCTACGAAGAGCTTAGCACTTTGCTTTCTCAGGTGGAAGCTACATTAAATTCACGACCTGTTTGTCCTATCTCATCCGATCCAAATGACTTTCAACCCTTAACCCCAGCACACTTTCTGGTTGGAAGACAATTGGTTGCAGCTCCCGATCCAGACGTAACTTCAATTTCCGAGACGAGATTGTCTAATTTTCAAAGAATTCAGCAAATGCATCAACATTTGTGGAAGAGATGGAGTCGTGAATATTTATCAGAGATGCAGCAAAGACACAAATGGAAATCGCATCACTCAGCTTTGGAAGTGAATACTTTAGTACTAACAAAGGACAACAATTTGCCTCTCCTTCAATGGAAGCTAGGCAGAGTGGTTCAAGTACATTCCGGTCCAGATGGTGTCAATCGTGTTGCCACAATTAAAACGCCTAATGGTACAATTCGACGATCTTTCGCAACAATATGTCCGTTGCCCATAGACGTATGATGTGGAGATGATGTGCGTTCTAGTATTAAGATTTGTTTGTATTTCACAAACTGTTTTGTACAATAGTTCTTTATGTAATAATGGTTTGCATAGCTTTAGTTATTTTTTCTTAAATTGTAAATTTAGTCAAATTTTCAATTTGCCGGGGGTATGTTCATGATGAAGGGTTATTGCGCTTATTTTAATCGTATTCATTCGCCATTTGATTCGTCATGATGAATTGTGTGTTCTAAAATGAAGAGTAGCATTCGTGTAAGATATGTTCACGAGGCGACATGCATCATATGTAGATGTTACAGTGCATTTTAAGTTCAATAAAAATAGTAAAGTTCATACAGTCCACAGTTCACTTTCATTCAACCGATTAGATGCCAAATTAAAGCGACACCAAAACTTTAAGGGCAATTAATCGTAAACACAAACTCATTTGTTTCATTTGATTTATCTTTGTGACAGCTAACTGACTTTCACATAAAATAAGAAACTCATTCATAAAAAAATTTGTTTTATTATTTAGGTTTTTGATTCAACTTTTTTCAAACTTGTTGTTAACTTTTTTCTGAATGTGGGTCAAAAGAAATTATTCTAGTGTGAACGCGGCTTATACAAAACTTATGTTTTGCAAATGCGCAAGAGTAATGTCAAAATGGTGAAACTGGTGAACGTTGATGACGTATTTTATTTTCAATCGGACTTTAATCGGAAGTTAATTTATAGAAGAACGCATGCATGAAACAAATGTATGCAAACTTACAATTACCGTCTACCTAAGAAGATGAGTGAGTGATATTTCATCTTTTTTATTAGTCGATACCTCTTCAATTATTGTTTATTGCAGGTTCGAGAAATTTTCGAGCACCTCCACCAACCATGTTGTGATTCACTAGGTCCATGCACCAGGTTTGTTGCATCAAACACCACAGGTAAGTTTTTCACTTTCTCAATTTTATTCGAAATTAATAATGTTTCTTTATTAGTTTAGAATTTATGGTTTTGTTTATTTATACTTCTAGCACGTGTTATGCTTCAAACTATTAGCAGTTTATTCATTTATAACCGGGTACTTATTAACCGTTTTTCTGTTTACATTTACAAATTTTGATTACCATAAAATTTGAGGTTAGCTTTTGTTATTATTTTTTAAATTTAAATCGGCGCAACTTATTTTCAAGATTAATTGCCCTTCTTACTTATAGTTTTTGCAGGCTTTATTACTGATTTTGTTCGTATTTATAGCAAATTGGATACCTCATTCCGAACTGAAGTACATCATTTATGCCAAATAAAGTTTCTGGAGGTTGTTCTTTTGCTTTATCACAGACACCCATATTCTAAAGGGTTGTTTTTGAGTAATGGAAAATGGCTATTCACTGCAAGTTACACCTATCAGTTGAACATGGTAAGTTGGTTATATTTCATAAAAAAATAAATTAGAAAATTATTATTCAAGTTAATCTTTTGGAATTAACGAAACCTTATCTTTTATTTTTTTTCAAAATTTTTTATTTTTTGTTTTATTTACTGATTTTTTTTCGTAATTAAATGTTTTATCTAATAATAAATATTGAAACTTTTAGTTTCATGTATTAAAAATTATAATAATGAATATATAAATTTTAATTTCTTTTGGATAAAATCACATACTGTGTAATGAAGAAGTGGACATATTAACTATACAAGGAGCTAATTCCAAATTAAAAATATCTTTAATTCATTTAATATTTGTTAAAAGGTAAGCTCACGAGGAATCTTTATGTTATCAAAATTCTAAAAGGGATACATTACTATAACATTTTTTTTGCAGTATACTCATCCAAAAAAATTCTTGTAGTTTTGTTCTTCTTTTGAAACAATTCAAATTTTTAGTGGTAATTTTTGTTATATACATTCAAAATTATTGATAATTAATTTTTCTTTACAAAATATTCAATAGATTTAATATTTCCTTAAAACGAATTGTTAATTTCAAAAAATGTTCATCTGTATTAGAAAATTACTTAGTTTTAAATTTTAGGTTACGTTTATTAAATTAATTATTAAATCTTTTAAACCTTTTATTTAATTTAATTTATTATATTTTTATAAAATTATTAAAATAGTTTAAATTAAAAATAAAATTAATTAGGTTATGCTCGGCTTCCTTGCTTCCATTAATCAATTTAATTTTTTTCTGTAATTAATATTTATTGTAATATTTATAATTTTATGAATAAATAACAGACCACGCTACAATAGCCCGGAAAATCATAGTATAAATATGGACAACGTCCGTGAAAGTCTAAATTCTTCAAAATTTTTGCTGTGTCAGAAAAGTTATCTTTCTGTGTCGTCTGTAATACGAAAAACAAAGCTATAAAATAAAAAACCTTTATTGTCTGTATAGGCACTCATAATTACCACTTTTATAGATCAAAAGCGTGGATGGGGATAAAATTTTATACGATTTTACTTAAAGTCTTTGAACATTTTAGAAAAACTGTAACTCAGATAAATGTGCACTCAAATGTTGAACTTTTTGAGGCACGTGATAAACATCATTATATTTAATTTTTTAAAATTATTTAGTAGTATTTCTTGTGGAAACTCCCACTTTGCCAAATAAATTTCATAATTAGTGCAACTCGATATGTTGCAGTTAATAAACATAAAACATAAGTAGTAATGGAAACATTTACTACGATTTTCTTTAAAAAACATTATTTTCTATTCATGACGTTTGTTGCCGGTTGTGTTTAAATTTTAATTAAAAATTTAAAATAAATCTACTTTTGTTGAAAACCGCAAAATTTAGTAACTAACGAATAGGTCATAACTTACAGCCATTTAGGGTCAAGAGGGTCAGATTAAAGTTGCAAATTACAATATAATCAAATTAACTTTAACACAATTTACACAAATCGGTGAAAACCGTTTTTGTTTCTGCGCTCAACATGAGGCACAAAAAAAGCCTGTTATTTTGTGTTGAGGAATTTCGCATTGTGGTTTTATAGTGGGACGTTTGATGAAATTTCATCTTTGAGCATAAACAATGGGTGGCGGAGAAATGAACAATCATTTACCGTAACCCTAGGGTTTTTTGAGATGTGACACTGGGCTGTGTGAAGCAGGTTTACTAGGTTACAGGTGGAAGATTTGTTTTAGGAGGGTACACAAGTGTGGGGGTGACATATTCTAATTTCTATATTCAGGTTTTGTGTCAGTTTCAAAACGTGAAAGAGCGAAATGGCTTTCATATCGGGCGTCGAATGCGAGATGTTTCGGCGAGCGGGCGTTTGCGTACCCCGATATGCTAAGGACGCTCGTGATAAATAATTTGCCGAGTCAAAAAAGTGGCTCAGGTTGATATTGGCTCGTTGTGACATACCTGCACGCGGACCTGGGCGCTCTTTGGCACGGGTCTCACTGTCCCCAAATATACCACACTAAAGTTATTAATAAAGTACCGCTAAAATCTGCGGCTGCTACTCTGAATGTTGTTTCTCTGCTCAGGCATGTATAAAAATGCATTTAAGAATCGCTCCCCACTGCAGTTGGTGGCGAAGAACCTCGGAAACCGACCGGAAGATGACGGGCGGTTTTACGCGTTGTGCCCGGCGGGACTGTTACGCGCAGGAAGAAGCTGATTCCCTCAAACGGTTCATATCGCCGCCGCACTTTTACAAACATAAATGTCAGTAATCTAAAGTCGTGTGGTTGTTGACTGCTGGTTGGCGTAGGCACTCGAAACGACCGTCAAAATTAAAATCTCGGCATCTACAGCGGTTTGCGATAACGGGAGGCATGTTTAAGGCTCGCTGAGCGACTGAAGCGTGAACGTTGAATCATTATCATTAAATTAAGTTGGGACTTCGTGAGAGGCTTTGTGGCGTCGCTTGTCAAACTATTAGTGGGTTGCAACGTAACCGATGTTTTTGTAATGGTTTAATGGATTTGGTGAAGATGAGTGCCATGATTCAGTAGAGGCGGAAGGGGTTCACCATTTTTTACAAATATTGTTTTAGTTTAGGCAAAAAAAAAATAGTCCAACTAAAGATCTTGGGCAATGGGAATATTATAAAAATATTATTAACAAAGCAATTTATGGAAAATGCATGGGAATAATTAAATGATCAGGTAGCGACTAGTGAGGAAGTGGAAGAAGAAGTGAGCTTATTTGGGTTTTTCAGTTTGGCGGATCTAAGTGTTTTGCAGAATCAGATAACATAAGAAAAATAGGAGGTAATGTGCAATGCTTATTGCATTATAAACTGCCGATTTGATCGATTTGGTTTGCTCATGATTGGGAGATTTCGTTTTTGTATGGCCTTCGTTTAAGTCAGCTAGACCTTTTATGTGAATAATCAAATTAATAAAAATAAAAAAAATTAAATTTAAATAGAGCAGCCTGTGTCTGATTGCTTTTTGGCGTGTGTTTGTGCGCGAAATGCTAATGCAAAAATGACTTTGTGACAGCAAAATAAACCAGTAGCACTATAGCAGGGGGTCATCTGCTGTCGCGATCACCACTCAGTCGGTAGTCCATTCACCCAAATAGGTAAATTGTGACCTGTTTCGCTAAAGCAGTGCACCACGTTTACTGTTATATTTCTCTTTACTAAATGCACTATTTCTGACTGATGGATCAGTCACTGAGCGATCGGCATGTGATCCCAATGCTAAGTTTGAAATACATCTATAAACTAACTGCCCTAATTCAGAGTTTCACTTCGGAAAAAATGTCATTAACTCTATTTTCCTGAAGATTAAAATCTCAAAAAATGACAGATCTACAAATTTTGAAAGAAAACCCAAATACTTTTCGATTTTTCTCAGTTGTACGGTCAGAATATGTGGTTTATCATTTTTATTATAATATTTTTATGTTCCTCTGTTTGTTAGTTTTCACAACATTTGGTTTATTCTTTTCACCCAAAGAAAAAAAAAAGTTGAGAAAAAACACACATTTTTGTTTAAATGTTAAATAACCACATGATGACGATGAGCAGTGAATATACTTTGGCACTGTTTGCCACAATTACATGGTACAGACGGGTATTCTACGGGTTGTTGTTTGTCAAAAATTTGAAACTCTTATTTGCTGTTGACTACAGGTGCTGGGGCGTTGATCATCATAAATGGACCAATCCTTAGCCGTAAGTAGGTGGGATGTGGCTTGTTGACTTCTATCTTCCTTAGGTTGATGGATGTTGGCGTAATCATCTGGGCGGTTCTCATCGCGCTGTGTTGTGGTGATATTCAGCCGGTTACCGTGTTTGCGCGCCTCAATACTGTATAAAATTAATCGAAATTCATCGCGATGGTTTTGATTGGCGGATCGATCCGTGTTTCGGTTTCACGCCGTCTTTGCGTGCAAGGTGGCGATTCAGGTGGATTATCAAGCATTGCCATGCGACAAAGCAAGGCGTAACGCAGTGCCATCTTAGCCCAGCTTGTACATTTATCAATTCTTATCATCAGTTTGTCACACATTGGTGGTGGATGCTTTCATGAGTCCTTTTTATTTAATTGGGATTTACGTCGCCGCTGTTTTCTTAACTTCCATCGTCTCGTTACGTACGTTTTTCTAAATAAAGACTGGTGTTCAGTTGGGTTGACGCATCTTGCGCTAGGCCGTCACCATACGGCGGGACTGGATGCACACCACGAAACCTAAAAACACTGTGCTTCGGGTTTGTGAATGAACGTCGGCGTTATCCTGCATTAAACCGATAGGTCGTTGGGTGCGGTTCGTTTAACGCGCTTTAAATACAACGTTTGCTCTGCTGTTGAACCAACTAACTAACTACTAACCGGTGACTATTGTTTCAAAACTCTTTCGCGATGACGAATGGTGTTGCTGTCGTCATGTAATTTTCCAAAGTGTATTGGCACCCAATAACTTTGACCACTTCAGAGCCTACCGTAGTCTTCTTTGATGCTGACTTTCTGTTAATGTCGATCGAACCTGTTGTGCGACAGCTGATTAATTATTGCAAAATGTTTGCGTTTTGGACGACTCGAGTATCTTCTCGAACGCGTCGTAATATACGAAGCCACGATGAACCGTTCTTTTTGATCGCGTTGTGGTTTTACAATCGTTTATTCCATGGGGTTTATCTGATATTTCACATTTATATCAGAGCACGTGATGATCAGTATCATCTCGTATATGTTTTGGGGTCTGTTCACGGTTGATGCAGACGACTTTTGTTATCTGAGGCTGGTTTTGGCCGGTATCTGGTGACTCCCTATGACCTAACTTATCAGTTTTGATGTTTCTGCGACCCAACGAAATAAACGGCAATCAAATCAGAACACCTTTGTTTGGCTGACGAGATATTGGTGAGGTCAGCGGCTGACTTGTTGCGAAGTAGATCCTAATAACAAAAACTTTCAAATGTTGTGACTGTCAGACATACTGTAGATGCCTTCTGGTGGTGAGCGACGCGTATCTAGGATCAGCGTAAACTCGATGGTTATACGCTACTCATCCTGCCCCTATTTCTGATTTCGAACCATCTATGGGTCAACAGTTTTGGGTTATGATCAGATTACTATTCACAGTCATTTCGATCATAGAATATTCGCCAAAAGAAGTGGAACGACATCAAGAGCTTAGATCACCATGCTGTGATCTTATTCAAAATTAGGATCCTCATCTATAAACTTCTTGTACTTGCTGTGAAGATTTGCGTTTTCTCTTTTCTCCAGTGAGTAATTCATCTTATAAGTGAAAGTCAGTTTGATGCTGTTGAAAGATAAACTAAAGTCTGTATACCTGAGCAGGCTGCTTTTGACAGGCAGCTAAATTCTGGGCTGGGCCTGTGTACTTCAGGTAGACGGTTTTGGCTACCTATTAAAACAAACAACTCTTTGGACATAGCGGACTTCGTTATGGGTCAACGCTGCGCGACTTTGTTTACCTCTTCACACTTATACCTGCTTCTGTCATGGAGCTGGAGCCGCCCTAGTCTTTGACCTTATAATTGCTGCTGTTTCTCTGATTAGGGCTGTTTCGTCTGTCTTTGCTTCTGATATGATTGCTTGGTGTTCCTCCATGGTTTGCCCTTTCTACGTTAGTTTCAAATGGCACAAAATAAAATTGCCTCAAGTATTTACCTCCCAAACCATGGCGCGATTTAATCCACTAGTTTGTTTTTGCGTATAAAACAGCATTACCAGGTGGTTTTTTGAGGAAGATCTTCCAATATGCCACCACAAATGGCACGTTCCAGTGCACGTGCATTCGTTCCCTGGTCTAATAAATCATGCCCTACCTTTGTTGACGAATCGATCTATACCCAAAGGAGTGACATTCTGTTCATAACAGTTGGCGGTATAAAGCTGCGTTCAGTTTTCCACTATGGGGAAGGTAACAAATGTTTGAAGAACAACCTCCTACTACTAGTTTGTTGGAAGCAACTCAGTGGAAGCGCGTTTATGAATGCCGGCCCGACGTATGCGCCAGTCAATTCACCGACTGGGTTTCTACTTCCAACTACGTCTCCTCAGAGCTACGGTTAGCAGGTCGAGATGTTCGCTGAAGCATTTCTTTGTCTGCCGACGCATCGGCATATTGTTTGTTTTTGGGCGTTTCTAGCCTGGTTGGAGTTGCATGGGCTATGCCAGCAGATCTTCTAAGAAAAGAATATACATACCAGTGCGGAATGAGAACTATTAACAGAAAGTCACTTTGTGTATTCTTCTTAGCGATAATCTTCTCCAATTAATCTTTAGTACAAATAGACAATTCGATGGCGGTCTCGCTGGCGCGGTGCGGTGTTTTTCCGCAGATCGCACAGGTCAGAACGCCGCGGTGATTAGCGTCTTCGGCAAATGCTAGCAGGCTTCGCACGCCATGCCTCCGCAGCCTACCGGAATGGCTTTGGCGTGGCTTTCTCGCATCATCGCGGCGACGTTCGGGCTGCGAGTCGCAACAATCCTGACCGACTAACGCGTTTAGCAAGTCACGTTCGGCTAACCACGGTGAGATGTCTTACGAACTGCCGGTTTGATAACCGCAGCCTTGATCGGGAAGCTGGCGGCGCTGAACGGTCGCGGCGTTTGCTGATGATGTTGCGCGTTTGGCAAGAATTTGCGAAGCTGTCTTTATCAAGTTACATTAAAACAATTGTTTACCTATCTTCGGCAGAAAAGCAGCCATGGAACGCCGTTTGGCGACGGCAGCAATGCCGTGTCTTCTTTCGGCTTTTAATATTCATCTTCACAGGCGGCTTTGCGAAACGGTGGGAAGGACAGCGTGATGAGCGAGCGGCTTATTCACGGCGTCGCGAAAGCCACTGTCTTCTTGTTGGTGCGCTATAATGACTTGTTTGCTTTTTGCATTCGAATTTACGGTCCATCACTATCATTTTCTAATCAAATTTTCTTTGCCAGTTCTTTAACATTTCTGAATGGTGTTTTGGTAAGTGGTTTTATTAACGCATTAAAACTTGTTGCTCTGTTGGCTCCGGGTTTCGAATAATGACGGCATTTATATAAAATTCATTTATCCATCAACGTTAAGGTGCTGCGGATATTAACCACGGACTGAGGAAGGACCAAAATTTGCGGGTGGTTTATAACTGGGGTTGGGTTGGTGCGATTTGGGTAACTAATAAACTAATTTACTGATTGTGTCAGTTTACGGGTGACTGGGTGTGGTGAGTTTCAGTTTGATTATTTACAATAAATCACTGAAATCTCATTGGACAAGAAAACTGTTTGGTACTGTAGTGTGTGGGTAGGCGTGTTCTGGGTATGCCTAGTTTTTCAGTTGCAGACTAGAGTTCAATTTTGGGGATTGCTGGTGTGAGTGGAAAATCTAACAAACCGATCATTGGTTTGAGGCCCAGACTTTTTAGTGATCAACCCACCTCTTTACGTAATCTCAAAGTTGTTGAATCTTAAAGATATTAACAGCAA
>JALBCR010002141.1:0-64742 GCA_030710515.1 Abscondita cerata | reverse complement strand
CGTGCTACGTTCCAGTTACGTATTGCTCACCTCTAACATACCGAGCGACCTTTCAGCCATCCCTACGCCCTCCCATTTGGTATGAAACATAAGTAAAATTTGTTTATAACTTCAAAGATTGCAAAGAAAATGGGATACTTTGAATTTGAACCTCTTCACAACCTGAACTTAACCCCGGAATTGGATAAAACTGTTTAAATGCAGCTCAATTCCTTACTTCGAAATCGCTTCCCAGTTGTTGCCCTTCCCTGCAAGAAACTTGGAACTTTTGAATAACTAACCTTTAATCCAGGATTTACAGATTAGGATTAGATATATGTAGACCTGCGCTGTTTGTAGGAAAACGTCATAAAACACAGGTTATGATTGCGCAGTAAACGCGATGTAATTGCTCAACAAATGATCGGGTGACCAGCTTCTCCGACAGATACATCAGTTGAAGAATCGCCAGTTTATCTCGTCGGTGACGTCCGTTGAAGTGTGCCGTTCGGTAAAGCGTTGAATCTTTCAACGGATATTCGCGTATGGGCCCGAAGCGGTTACGTTCTACTCGTCACTGGTAAAACTAATGCCGCGTTTTAAAACTGGAAGTACAGACGATGATGTGAGCCTAAAAGATAACTATGCATTGAATACTTAAAAATCAGTAACGTCATTATATTATCGAACATACAAAAATAATTGCAGAAATTTTGCTTCAAGTTACAAATGTGACAATAATCGTTAATATTGTTTCTGTTTATTAGAAGTTTTATTATCCTATATAATTTGAAGAATCTTTAACGTCTACAAAATATCGTAATGCTTTGACTACCGATGAAACAATACTCAGAACACCACAGTGTAACACATTTTGTAACAATCTTTAAGCAACAACTATTCACTATGACAAATATATTAACTCCAAAATCCACAGTAAAATCTTTTCAAAAAACATTTCAAAGCCATTTACGATGCGTTTTATTTTCAGATTGAAAACTGTTATATTTAGTAGTAAATGTGATCATAGATTTTATTTTCTCCATTCAATGGATAAACAAAACGACTTTTATTAATTTTCTGGTTTTCCAATTTTGAACATTGATTTCATGTCCAAGTGTGGTAGTGGTTGTCTCAAAGCATCAAGATTGCCCAGTAGATGTAGCGCATATTACAACAAAAATAATTGCTGAATTAAAACAAATTCTGAAAAATTATTTTTAGACATAATGTTTAAATTGATACACCTCGCACAAAATATATATACTTAAAATCTTTAATGGCATAAGTGTTTCACCGAAAAAACTACCAAAGCGTAAATATTTACCGTAAATTGAAATGATGTGATCTTTTAAAGAATTTCATTACCTCTATACATTTTCTCTGTGGTTGTGAAATATAGACTGATAAATGGTGCAGAAAATAAGCTATTTGTACTCTATGCCTCAGAGAATACAAATGAGCTTTATAATTTTTTATAGGTTATAGTCTTCAAAACACTTCAACATTATCATTTGTCAAATTGTAATGGTGGTCTAGTACGGGTTCGTAAACGTTTCACGTACATATTCTTGGAATCTTACTGATGTAATAACTCTTTTCTGCAACCATTTATTCAATTTTCTACGCTAAGGGATACACCTTTCTACTGAACTTAACCATTTTAAAGATTTCTACTTGGAACGTTTTTTGTATGATATTTATTGTCAGTTAGCTTCCGTTAATTCAAATTAGCAAGTTTCGGTCATTAGATCCAACAAATTCAAGGAGAATCGTTATGTTCATCTTTAAAGTTTCAGTTTTTCATTTTGATATTTGGCATCGAATATTGCAGGTGCAGGAGGTAAAAACTAAAATTATTTAGTTACTTATAGTTGACGGCTTTTAATCATTCAATGACAACGTTTTGTTTGGCGGTGTAGATTACCGTAAGTTGAAAATTTCTTATCAGCGCGACACGCCATTAATGCTAATCGTATTAGAACTATGGCCTGAGGACAAAGTAACTAATGCCTGAAATGAAACTTCATTCTTTGTTGGCGATATCTCTTGGATGTTTTTCTACGGTCCGGAACGTAGCGATCTACCGCAGATGGGTACCTTCAACAACTATTATAATAGCAGGCCTTGACTATTACTGTCTCTTGGGTGCGCGCCAGTGTCTAATCTTTGCTCCCCTTGCATCTGCCGATTGGTATCAATTTAGAATATCTAGACATATGACGAACTCTATTGAACCAACAAGTAACTACTTGATTCAGAAGCTAAGTGACTAATTTTAAGTCATTTTTTATCGCGTTTCTGGGCGCTGATTATTGCGAGTATTACATATTATTATAATCGTTATTATTTGTGTTCGAGAGGTCTCCCAACAAATCATTCGTTGTTGCTAATGGCACCACATGGTACTAGATTTAATCATTAAATCGGTTAAATAGTTATAATTAGAGAAATCAAGCATAACTTATTTAGTGTTAACGTAGCGTTTACGTGATGAAATTAAATGTTCTCAGAAAAATGAATTTGTATTCGGCTATGCTGTCATATCATATTTCTTTAAGGAAAGACTATATTGCCTTGAATAGAATTATGAATGAGAAGTTACGATACGATCTGTACCATTTATATATCGTATTAGGTCATTATTTTGTTTTTACGCTGCGTATAATTTATGTATTTTGTATGTATACTGTACACAAGTGACAGCTCTTTCTAAATTATATGTTTCTTTCCTTATGAATTTGTTCTTTTTGTTTCTGAAGTCCCTACCGCTTCAGATTCAGACTGCAACTCATAGGGTGCGGGTGGCGCCCTCGTCTGAAACAGTTTTTCACCGACATTGCGCTATCGAGTAAGTGATCAAAAATTTCAAATTGGTCACCTACAATAACAAATTGTAGCATATTTTTTTGGCAATAAGATACATTTTTACGTATAGTTTTTTAATTTTGTTTTAACCAAAAAGTTTATCTTGATCGAATGACTAGAGGCAGCGATGAATTTTGATGGTTATTCCATTACTCTTGGTTTTATGTATCGATAGTGTAAATATTGCTCACAATCAAACAGCATCAGCGTTCTAATCCTGTGGGTGAGTGATTGTGAGAAAATACACCGTGCAATTGGTAATTACATATAAAAACCTATTTATTTAATAAAACCCTATTTTTAAAAGAAAAAAATTTTTAAAAATACATATTTTAAAAAATTAAATGATAATTTGGTTACGGAATTATACCAACACCATATATTTCACACTATTTTAAAAAATATTAAATACAAAGGTTTATGAACTGTTTTTCTTTCTAATTAATATTCTGAAGATGTAAAACAATTCTTTTCTGATTGTTGCGCCTATACATTGCTGATTGAACAAAAGTTATGTATAATTAAATTACCAACAATTTTTGTTTTGTAAAAATAGTTTCTAAAATAAATCAGATTGACTTGTTGTAATCAGATTGTATTGGCAGTGTACACAGCATTAGTTTATAATCGGTGCAAGTGTAGTTGTTTTTAATTAAATAATTGAAATGTTTGACGTTGAATATCCAGCAAGGAAGCTCTGGTTATAGGCACTTAATTTTGTTACGTGAATTTTCAGTATGATGATATAAGTGGTTGTCATTTATTATTTATTTTCCACGAGCCACCATTACAACTGCGGAGCCTGTAACATTAATAAAAGCTCTGATAATCCCTTTTTGTTGAAGTTGTCACCAATAAATAGTACCTTTAGAATAACGCGTGAAGTAAAGCACTAATAAAAACAGCCACTAAGAAAGTAGTCAATCTAAAAGATCGTGTGAAATCAAAAAAGTTATCCGATGAGGATACCCTTGGGACAGTATTGTTGATTTCATCGTCGACCTTCCTACGGCACATTACTTTAAGAGGTTGAAGACAAACATCCCCACCGTCTCGAGCTTTAAGATTTGATGTTTTTCATAAGCATGATATAACAGCCCCAAATTTGCAAATCGACGAGATACGAAAGAATATTAATTCAAACCGTAATGGCTCGGTTTCTGAAGTTGATGGGTTCTCCTTAATATTAAGGAACCTAGTAAAGAACTAGAAAGCTGCTGCAAGTTTTGCCAGAGGCGGTTGCAAAGCTATTGTTTATGCTTCTGGACATTCATTCTCTCACAACCCCAATTTGCTCTCTAAAAGAAGTCATTTGGAGACCATCCGGTATGCTATGCGGGACTATTCTTCGTCCGACATACCATTTCGGTACCCAGGAATGGAGGATCCGATCGGTTTTTCTGTTTATTCAACCCGCAGCGCTCTGAAATTCACTTTAAACAAGCGGTTCATCGCTTCTAGGACATTTGTTCAATGGAATACACACCTGTTTTATGGACTGAAAACGCGTTGAACTACACAACTGTTCCGCTTTCTTGTTTGGGTGCGGGGATGATCTTTAATTCTACGACTGGCATTTCGAAAGAATTCATCAGATTCTTCAAATTAACTTAATTCTGAATTGACAAAACTTTAAACCAGCTCAATTTCCATTGTTACTTATGCCAACGATGCGCTGGTGAATGATTGGACGCGCATACAACTACAACCTGTTTATATTGGAGACGCGGATCCAGTACATATGTGAACTCCAATTTATTTAAAATTGTGGAGGACGATCATACATTCAACCATGATTTACGCTACCTGCAGTCCTACGGGATGGGAGTATTTAAAGCAAAATAGAAGACCTCAGACTATGTGTTGAAATTTATTCTGTTGTAGACTACTCACCATAACATTTCTATTCGTAAAATTTGTTTGTCTTTACATTGCATATCATGAAAACATCTGCTATCACGGCTTTGTACATTTCGAAGGACCATGAACTAACTGAATTAACAACTTCTAGTGGATTGAGGACTTGGAAATGCAGCTCATTCTCAGTTCAGCCTTAGTTAAGCACCACTTCCCCTGCATGAAGAAGGCTGTTCTTTGAATAACAACAACTTACCCATTATTTTTGATTACGGATGGAATGATAATATTATCTTAACCTCATGTTTGTTTGTGAAAACATCAATAAGGTAAGACCATGGATTACCATACAGTTATAAGCGGTCGTTTCCCCGTTATCACAGGTCATAAGCGAATAATTCAGATGACTTTTTCTACAGCTTAGATCATTGATTAGAGAATCTTACAGATTATGCTGCCGTCTGATAAGTGTCGGGATATGATCCTCAATTTTCTAAATTAAAAGTTTTGAATGCATGCATTGCTACTTGTAGTATGAACCAACGTTTATTCTAACAATCTTTCAACAGATCGCACGGCGTTCAATCTACTAAAAATAGTGTGCTCATCTTACTGGAGAAATCGAAAATATCTTTACTGCTCATTAGCAGTTAGATTTTGGTAGTTTTGATACATAAGTTAGGGCTTTTTATCTATAATTTAAGCAGAGGTTGCTGCTGTTGAAAGTCCACATTCAATCATGTTAATCTAAATTGAATTTATTATTAATTTAGTTTGATTTAGTTTTGGACTTTTCCGATATTAAACAAGTTTGCAATGTTCGATAAACAAGACCACTAACAACATTGAACATCAAAGTTTACTATGAAAATTGAGAAAATCAACAATTATTTCTATTCGTTGACCGAATTTTTACCGGGAAAGCTTACAGTGAGTTAAGGCTTTCGATGTATCGCAAACCGATTCTTGCATTAGTGATGTTTGCGATTTTCTCCACCATTGCATATCTCTAAAAGTAATGTGTTCAACCTCGTTGGTAGCTAGTTGAGTTTATAAATCATTTACTACCTAATAAATTTACGCGCCGCTGGTTGCTGTTAACAGGTTTATGACCGCGTTAAAATGGTTTCGATTGTTACGGTTTCTGCGATGACGTTACCGTTACAATTACGTTCAGTTGGTGGAAATAAATATTGGTTCGTTTGATGTTCTTATCGCGCTGCGTATTGCATTATCAAATTTAATTGACAACTAAACCAACGTGTGGGATTTAACAGACACAAGGGATTCTACTCGAGCGGAAGATAACCAACCGATTGGTGGTATTTGATTTCCGTCTGACGGTTCGCCAATAATGACCGAACGACGCGTAAAGATTCGATTCCGCGGCTCGTGTTGTTGTTGCACCGACTGTTAATTAATTCGTTCGCGTGTGAAGTGAAGTCGTTTCTGCACTGCGCATTTTTTGTTGCTCTTCTGGTTAAAGCTAAGGAAATAATACCTCAGCTGAATGAGTTTGTAATTCGCGTTTTGTTTCGAAAAAACAATGTTTCAGAGGCAAACGTATATTCGTAATAATATTTCAATTTATTCTTTTAAATTATAATAGGTATATAAATCAATATGATGAGCAAAAGTTTTTAGTTTCTCATTTTGATTTTTGTTTTTATCATAGTGGTAGTATGGAAGGAGTTATGGTAATTATTTTATTTTCTTTTGTAAGGGAATTTTGGATACATTAGGATTTAAAATTCAGACTGCGATGCCCAAAATAATATGTGGATTGCGGAGAAGGTTTAAAGAACTTAAATGCAAAAGACGGAAGAAAGAGTTATTTAATAGCATTCAGAAGAAGTAAAAGATGAGTAGATCGCCAGAGAGATAGAGAGGAAAGTGAAAGAAAAAAGTAAAAAAAAAAGAAGGCGAGGCAAGAAGATGAAATACGAGATGTATAAAGAGATGATAAGAGAAATTAGAGTTAAGTAAAATAAACCAAGAAAGAACGAAAGGGGAAATAAAGAAATTAGGGCAGGAAATCAAGACAATGGATGAGAAATGGGAAAATAAGTTAAGAAATTGAAAAGGAAGAAATTAGAGATATTATGAATAAAGGTTAGAAGAGGTGCGAGAGTCTATATTGGTACGAGTTGACATAGAAAGAAGAGGATGATCAAAAACAAAGATAAGGTTAGAGGCCAAAAAAATATGGAAGAAGGGAAGGAAGTAGAAAATAGGTTCCTAAAATGATGGAGTGAAGAGAAGGACAGAAGGGACAGGGAAAAACAGGATGATCATTTTGAATGCCAGCGGACATAAAAACAAAGGAAGGGAATTTTGGAATTATATTAGGGATTTTAAAATAGTGGGGCAGGTGAAACCTGGATGGTAGAGAAACATTAGGAAGAGTGGAAAGAAGATGTCTAAAATTTATGCAACATACAGTTCATGAAAAAACAGAGAAGATGGGAAGAGCAAAGGAGGAATAATAGGAGGTGAGAAAAGAATAGAAAAAAAGGGGAGAGAGGAAAGAATAATGGGAGTGAGTAAAACGAATAAAGAAACAGAAGAAGGAGAAAGGTATGAAGTGATAACTATTTATAGAAAAGAAATAGAAAAATAGATAAAGTAATAAAGAAGAGAAAAAAACTAATATTAGGAGAGCAATTTCAATGCAAGGATAGGAGAAGGAGGAGTATGATGGTAAATGGAGGGGTAATGAAAAGTGTATCAATAGATAAATAAAAATGGTGGAAGAAAAAGTTCAAAATTGGTGAAAGTGTAGATTCTGATCATCAAACGATTAGAAGTGACATTGGTGGGAGAAAGAAAATGATACAGAAGAAAGAAGAGGTGGATAGAAATAAAGGTACGGACGGATGAAAATATAGAAAATTACAAGGAAAAAGATGGAGAAATGACAAAATTCAAAAAGAGGAATAGAGGAGAGGTAAACAAGATAATAAAAGAAATGGAAGCAACAGAAAGAGAAAGTACTAGAGTGAACAGGAAGTTTAGGGAACAAAATGAATGGTGAAATGCAGTGCCAGAAAGCAAAGAAATAAATGAGAGGGAAAGAAATGGAAAAATGGCAATTGAAGAATATAAGAAAATTAGGATGAAATTTAAAAAGAATGCAGAAAGGAAAAAAAGTCGCTAATGAGGTTAGAAAGTGAGATCGAGGAAATAAAAAACGAAAGAACAAGTTGGAAGTTCGTGAGAAGAAGGAAGAAAAAGAGGAAGTCAAAAGGCAAATAAGAAAATAGAAGGAGGGATAAAAGGAGGAGATGGAAGAAGCGATAAATAAGATTAAAAAGGAAGCTGGTGGCAACAGATGGAACTACAGGGGGCAGTGGAATACACACATGAGAAAGAAAGATTCAGAGGAATATTTGAAAAAGTATGGAAAGGAGAAGGGTTACCAGAAAAATGGAGCAAAGCTATAATATCCCCAATACACAAAGTAAAAGATAGGAAAGAAGAAAGAAAAAGAGATGAAAATGTTTCATATTCTTAGATTTAAGGTTAACTTTTGATAAGGTGGAAAGGGATTGTTGTGAGAAAACTTGAAAGATGCTGGAATAAGCAAAGATTTAATAGATGCTAGAAAATATACAAAGAAACAAGGTGCAGAACAAGAGTAGGGGAAAAGCTGGGAAAGAGTTTGGGATAGAGAAAAGGTTGAAACAGGGATGTCGACTGAGCCCTGGTTTATTTTCTTTGTATGTAAGAGACTTACAGGAAGAAATTAAAGGACAGCAGGTAAAAGGGATAGTGGTGGGAAGAAGAAAGTGTGAGTTCTAGCCTACGCAGATGATATGGTGGTCTTAGCAAAAACAGAGGAGGAAATGAAAGGAATGACAAAAGTGATAAATAGATATTTGAAAACAAAAAAATTAGAATTAAATGTAAAAAACAAAAATTATAGATTTATTAAGGTTGCAGAAATATTTCAGTCAAATTTTTGAAAATAATTTATTAATTACTATAAAGTTTCGCTTTTTTTAATAAAAGCTTCATCAGTATACATAATAAAATATAAATACATATATAACAGTTACACAGAGACATAATTATTAGATTTTACAATACATTTTTATATATTAAACATACATATTTAAGTACACACAAACAATAGAATAACAGCCGTACTTTTACGTATAAATAAAAATTATGGAGTTTAAGAAGAAAAAGGTGGAATAAAAGGAGGGAAATGGAAGTGGGGAGAGGAAAAGATAAAGATGGTAGACAAGTATAAATACCTAGGGTATATGGTGAGGTACGACAACAAAGACGAAGACCAGATTAAGGAACCAGAGAAAAAAGAAATAAAATAATAAGGGAGGTATGGGGTATAGACGAAAGAATATTTGTAAAAGAAAAGAAAATGGATATTTGAGAGAATAGTAAAAGGTGTGTGTTGATGTACAGCAGAGGTGTGGGGATGAAGAGAATGGGAGAAACTGGAGAAGATACAGAAAGGTATTGGAAGTGGACACTAGGTTTGGAGAAGGAAACACCAGGTTATATAGTCGAAGAAACATGTAAACTAGAAAAATAAGGACACAGACAGGAAAAAGGCAATACGGTATACATTTAATTTTTAATCTCTATTTTGGATATTCTTGGTCTTTAGTTTTTATTTATGCGAAGAAATTTCGCTTTTACTTAACTGTTAACTGTATTCTCGGTTTTGGTGAAGGCATATCTACAATCCTACTGCTAATATCAGAATCACATGAATCATTTTGTTGTGATGCTCTAAATTTATGCGGTGCAGGATTATCCAAATCTAATAAAGGTAAGGTACTTTTGCTGTAGAACGTCTGTACTCCGCTCGGACCAGCAATAAATCTAAGCGAAGTTGATTCTAAAAAAATTGACGTCAATTCACTGATAACAAGTGAGGGGTCAATTGTATTTAATTTTAATAATTCTTTTTAAAATTTTAATTTTATTAATTACACACAACTTTTAGTACATTGTAATCAAACAACAAATAAGTTGTTAATAGGCTATTAAATTTGTTTTGTGTTTTTGTTTTTGCGCAAAAACTTACAGTTAGATAAATTAAAATCAGAAATTATAAGCAATCAATTTTCAAACGGAAGTTAATAAAACACGCGACGAATGTATTTGAATCACTTCAAAGAGTGCATAATTATTTATCTTATCAATTTGAAATTAAAAAAACTATAGAAAGAAAAGTTATTACACAAAACTAGTTCCAGAGAAAATAAAAATAATATTAATTTGCTTTGTAAGTACATACCTTCTGTATCGAATTTTACCGGCACTTCATTTTTATGTATATGTTTTCTTTATTGTTGATAATTATGTCCGACCTTAAAATGTTTGTCACAAATTAACTTATTTCCTAAATCGTCAATATTTACAAGGGCAATAACAATGTAGTTCACATACTCGCACTTTAGCCATTGTCATAACAAATCACTTCCAGACACACGTATAAACTCGGAGCGGACGGTGACGTTAATTCAACGCGCACAGAAAGCAACTAAAATATTTCGCTGAAAATTGTCAGTGCAGCCATCTACAAATCGGTGAAATTGTTTGTTACATTTTCCCATATGCGTTGCGCATCTTAGTAATTTTATAATCAATGGTATTATTAAGAATTTACAACAAACCGAAAATTTTTAATACTTAATTAATACGCTAATGCGTTATAAAATTTTATTTTATTTGAGGACAAGGTATTTAAAAATTCCATCTTTAGCCTCAATTACGTCCTTTTAAATTTTCATGAGTAAAACAATACTCAAAGTTTTCCACATTAACATTTTTTGTGACAATCTTACAACAACTAATTAATTTGACCACTATATTAACTCAACCTACACAGTAAAATCTTTTTAAAAAACATTTCAAAGCCTTTTGGATACTTGGATTTTATTTTTGGATTAGAAACCGTTTATATTTGTTAAACAAAAGTAACAGTCATCAGAGTGGTTTTCGTTTTCTCCATTGTATAGGCTAAGCCACCGATTTTAATTAATTTTCTGGTTTTCCATTTTTGATCATTGAATTCATGTTCAAAACATTGACGGTAAATGGATGATATAAAGCATCAAGGTTGCTTGGTAGATGTAACGCATACATAACAAACAACAAACTCTTGAAAATTACTTTTGACATAATGATTAAATTATTCTATAAAAACTTTAGAAATACTAATACATTTAAGAATCACAAATATCAGCAATGTGATTTTCACAGAAAAAGCTTATCAAGGGATTAAGTATTAATTAATATATTTATAGAAAAAGGTATACACCAAACAAAAACAAAAAAAATGTGTATTTTGCTAAACAAACCCAGGTATAACTCAAAAACCTGAAGTAGACTGAAAATTTTAAAAACATATTTGAAAACTACATACAAACTGAACAGAGCGGATCCACTTTTAGAAAATACGTAAAAATTCTGTTAAACTGTGTAATTAGCTATCATTGATTACATACCTCGTTTGAAATTTGCCAATAACAATTACAAATTTTACATAGTTACCGTGTATTAATAAGTAAAAATACTCTTGACGACGTGCATTTTCATCCACAGATCTCGAAATAGTGTCTAGATTTAATTTTAAGATCTCACCGAAATCGGGTAAACAATTTTGAGAAAATACTTTTTTGAAAGTTCTTTGGAATTGAATTGTATTGGGTTGACGCAATTCCCACCTTGTTGTCTGACTGATCCAAAAAAATTTCAAGTGCATCCTGACACAAACGCCTTGTAAATAAATACTAAATTCTTCAGACTTTAGTTTATCCCATAAAATAAGCACACCTTTTAGTGTAATTGCAAAACAACGAATGAATTTAACCTGACTTGTAATTTCTTTGGTGTGCTTGTATACTTTTAAGTGTTTGTAGAAATCGTAAACATTTGCTTAGGAAATCTTTCGGATATTCCAACCCCCTTAAAAGCACGATTATATTCTTTTGTATTGCTTGTTCGTGAAGAATTCAGGATATCAAAAAGTTTGTCAAATAATTCGATAACTTCAATTTTTGCGACCGCTCTTCATCGAGTTGCCAAAATGTACATATATATACCATCATTCCTGCTGCTACCGTTGCACTTAAAACTTGAGTTGCCAGAGAAACCCTCATTTTTCCATATTTGATGGATCCAATATGTGAGTTTGTAAGTTTTGGTGCTAATCTTCTTAAACATTTTACGTCGCTATTTTAAAATGTTGTAATAAAATTTCATGATGTTCTTTTTTCCATCGAAACACAAAATGTTGTCTTTTCAATTATTGCGAACAGCCTTTATCATATGTGAAACATTAAAAGGTAAACAATTTTCCACCATTAACATCAAAATTGGATTATATTCTGTCACTTTCAAGAGATTAGATACACTTATGCTACTTGCACCCATATCATTAACGATCACTCTTATTCGCAGACCTATATTTTTAAATTTCATAATACTTGCTTTATTAATATCACGTAATAATTTCTGTGTCTTCAATTTAAGCGGCGCCCTTGATTTACTACTACTACTGTTTTACTCACGTCAAGAACAATTTAGTTTTAATGATGTTGGACCATTTCTTATAAATATTATTTTTGTAATTAAAATACCTACACATAAGGAGCAGTTGCACCAACGTCGGTTAAATTTAACCGTAAGTTAAAAACAACAGTATCCAAGGATTAAACATAGTTACGATTGTTTTTAACGTGCGGTTAAATTTAACCGACATTGGTGCAACTGGCTCTAAGAATATTTCATTGTGAGAGAAAAGTGAAAATACCTCTAGCAATATTTTCCAAATTTTTGAATGGCGATGGCTACGACGCTACCGGAAAACATAGGAAGTCCTACCAACTGGCTGTCATGCGCGAGGTAAATTTTGTCATCAAGGACATGCGATCTGTCCCTACTGATTGTTATTGTATACTGTGTTTCAACATTAATAATTTTGTAAAATTCTAATAAGGCAGTGGTCTGGTACCAGGGGTTCGTAAACTTTTAACGTACCATATTCTTGAAACAGCTTTTAATTTGAGGTAATTAGTCTTGTCTGAAATAATTTATTCAATTTTCTACATAAGGGATACCCTTTTCTGAACTTGCTACAACACCCCATTTTCAAGGATTTCTACTTGGGACGTTTTTTCTCTATTGCGAATTTTGCTTAATAAATTTAGCTTTCGTTTAATTCTGCGCCTGGCGTTTAGGCAACTTAATTTTGCTCTCGGTCATTAGATCAACAGGTCACGGGAAAATCGTGTAATTCATCCTTTAAAATTTCTGGTTTTTTTCATTTTGATATTTGGTATCGAAAATAGTGCAGGTGTTTTTTTGATACGGTAAGAGGTAAATACTAAAATTATTTAGTTACTTGTAGGTTGACGAGTTCCGTCATTGTTAAATACCGCGTTTCTTTTATTTGTTTGTGGATACTGCCGATTGCCGTAAGTTAAAATAAATTTTTATCAACATAAACGCCATTGTGCTAATCATGTTAGAACTATCAGTTGGGGACAAAACAACTAATACCTGAAAGCAAAACCAGCCTATAAGCTGTGTTCCCATAGTTTATTCTTATTGTTGGCGATATTTCTTGGATGTGTTTTTCTATAAGACAGAACTTGTCGCAATCTACCTACAATGGAACTGACGCACAATAACCTGTTTTCTCTTGGGTATAAGCCAGTGTCAACTCTTCGCTCCTTCATCTGGCTTGATTGTTATCAACTTGGAATATATCTAGAGCATATGACGAACTCCATTAGTCAACAAGTAACACGATTCGAAAGCTAAGTGATCTAGTTTTAAGTCATATTTTTCTCACAGGTTTTTCTGAATACTTCCATGATTATAATTACATGTATGTTAGAAACCAATTATTATTATTAACCGTAATTATTTAGTTGTGTTAAATTTTGTGTTCGAGAGGTCCCCCGACAAATCATTCTCACGTTGTTTGCGCCAGTATTTCGGTACTAGATTTAATCATTAAATCGGTTAAATAGTTATAATTAGAAATCAACGTAACTTATTTAGTGTTAAAGTAGCGTTTGTGTGATGAAATTAAATGTTCTCGAGGCGTGGATTGCTTACTCGGCTATGCTGTATCATATCAAATTTCTTTAAGGAAAGACTATATTGCGGCCAGATAGAATTTTAGCGAAGTTGTCTGTGATACGATCTGTACCATTTATATATCTTATTAGTTAATTATTTTGTTAACACCTGCGTATAAATTTATTTGTTTTGTATATATACCTATGACACAAGTGACAAGCTCTTTCTATAAATTATATGTTTCTTTCCTTATGAATTTGTTCTGTTGTTTCTGAAGTCCCTACTGCTTCAGATTCAGACTGCAACTCATAGGGTGGCGCCCCTCGTCTAGGAAACAGTTTTTCACCAACATTAGCTATCGGGTAAGTGATCCGAAACTTCTAAAATCGGTCATCTACAATAACAAATTGTAACAAACCCTTTTTATTGCAATAAGATACTTTTTTTACGTATGTAGTTTTTAATTTTTGTTTAACCCAAAAAAGTTCATCTTGATCAAATGACTGGCGGCAGCAATAAATTTTTGATGGTTATTTCATTACTCTTGGTTTTACGTGTATTCGATAGTGTAAATATTGCTCACAATCAAAATAAGCATCAGCCGTTCTAATCCTGTGGTGGGACTGATTGTGAGAAAATACACCATGTAATCGGTAATTATGTATCAAAACAAAGCGTGTGGGTAATTTAATTAAAACCCTATTTTTTAAAAGAAAAAAAATTTTTAAAAATACATATTTTAAAAAAATTAAATGACCGTTTGGTTACGAAATTATACCAACACTTAGCCAAGTTTTCACTATTTAAAAATACTAAATACAAAGGTTTATGTACTGCTTCATGTACCTAATTAATATTCTGGAAGATGTTGTAAAACAATTCTTACTGGATTGTTGCGCCTCGATAATTGCTGATTGAACCAAAAGTTATGTATAATTAAATTACCAATAATTTTTTATTTTAAAAATAGGTCTCTAAAAATAAACCCAAGTTAGTATTCCTTATTGTTAATCAGATTGACTTGTGTACAAAGTTGTACTGGCAGTGGTTTATAATCGGTAGAGAATGAATTGTTGCCCCCAATTTAATAATTGAAATGTTTGATCGTTGAATATCCAGCAAAGAGCTCTCGGTTATAGGCACTAATTTTGTTGTACAGTATTGAATTTTTCAGTATGATATACAAGTAGTTGTCATTTATTATTTATTTTCTGCTGCAAAACTACACCCATTGCAACATAGGAGCCCTGTAACATTAATAAAAGCTCTGATAATCCCCTTTTATGTAGTTGAAGGCTTCATCAGCTTCCTTGTCCCACTAAATAAATACCTTTAGAATAACGTACGAAGTAAGGCACTAATAAAAACAACCACTAAGAAAGTAGTCAATCTAAAAGATCGTGTGGAACCAAAACATCCGATGAGGATACCCCCGGGGCAGTATTGTTGATTTCATCGTCGGACACCCTGCCACCGTACATTACTTTTAAGAGGTTAGAAGACAAACATCCCCACCGTCTCGAGCTTTAAGGTTTGATGTTTTTCATAATGATATAACAGCCCCAAATTTGCAAATTGACGAGATACGAAAGAATATTAATTCAAACCGTAATGACTCTGTTTCTGGAGTTGATGGGTTATCTCCTCAATACATTAAGGAACCTACGAGTAAAGAACTAGGAAGCTCCTGCCGCAATCTTTTGCAGATATTCCAACACTGATAGATTCGATGTTTTTGGGACAAGTAAACTCTCTCATAGCCCCAATTTTGTGTGGTGGGCAACCTTTGTGCTCTCAAAAAAAAAAAAAGATTTGGAATACGTCCGATAGCTGTAGAACTATTCTTTCGTCTACTTGCTTTCAAGATGCCGAATAGGACGGGATCAAATAAGTTTATTTCTCAACCCACAACAACTGAAGTTGCTACCAGAAGCGGTTCATGCTTCTAAGACATTCATTCAAATGGAATACAACCCTGTTTAAAATTGGACTAATAGAACTTTTTCCTGAGTCATTACCATATGTTTATCAATGCTATTTGTATCCCTTCTATTTAACATTTGGAAGTATGGTCATTAATTCTACGACTGGCATTAAACAAAGAGATACTATAAGCTCGATGTTGTTTTGTTTAGGAATTCACAAGATTATATAGATCCGCCGAGTTTAATTCGTTGTATATTGACGATGGAACAGTTGGTGATTAGACAGACACTGTCTTGAAAAACTTTAAGCTATTAATTAAAAATGCCAAGTTTTAGGATTTGAGGTCAATTCTACAAATTGCAAAATATTCTATATTGGAGACGCGGATCCAGTAATTATAGGATCTTTTCAGATTTATCTAAAATTGGGAGGACGATCTTACATTCCTTGGTTCACCTTTACTACCAAGTCCTACGGATGGCGTATTTCAAAAGAAAATAGACGACCTCAAACTAATGATATGAAATTTAAAACGATTGTATTCTCACACAACATTTTATATTCTTAAAAATTGTTTTGCAATGCACAAATTCACGTATCTTTTGAGAACATTTATTTATCGACTATGTGCACATTTTGGAACAAATTCATCAGACTATTCAAATTAACTTAACGTCTGAATTTATAAGGGACGTTTAAATGCAGCCCAATTCCTCACTTCAAGCGCTTGGTTAAACTGCTTTCTCTGCAAAAGGCTTGGAGCTCTTTTTAAATAACAACAACTTCTAAATTTCAATAGGACTACGGTTAGGATTAGATATATGTGAACCTCACGTATGTGTTTGTAGGAAAACATCAATAAAGACGGAATTTATGGATTACCATATAGTTAAAGCGTGGTCGGTTCCCCGTTATCACGGATTAAACTCAATAATCCATATAGCTTTTCTACAGCTCAGATCCCATCGATTAGAGAATCTTCAGGTTTATGTCGATCTGATAGAAAGCGTCCGGATAGAGTGTCTTTAATTCCATGGTCAAAAGTTTGAATCTTATGTAGGATGTTACTTGTGTAGACCCAAGCAATTTACATTCAACTCGTCACTTAGGTGAATCCGCGGTAGAAAAATCTGCTAAATGGAAACGTGTTATATAATATATGAAGAAATCATTGAAGAAGAATGTCTTTTGTGTCGGTTGCAGTCGAGACGCTCGGTAGTTTTGTGCATAAGTTAGGGCTTCTATCTATAAGAGGTTGCACTTTGCAACAGGAGAAGTCACATTCCAATCATATTTAATCTAGAGATTAAGTTTGGTAATACGAATTTAGTTTGATTTAGTTTAAGTTTTCTGATGTTAAACAAATTTTGATGATTATGTGAATAAACAAAGACTTGATAAACAACATTCTGACATTAAACTTTACTATGGAAATTGAAGAAAATCACTGTCTTCCATTCGTTGACGAATTTTTACCGGGAAAGATCTTTCGGTGTATCGCAAACCGACTCTTACTGTCGGGTGTTTACATGATTTTTCTCACCTGCGCTATCCTACTAAAAAAAGTGTGTTGTTCAATGTCAAGCATTATAGCAAGTTGGTTATCCAAAAATCATTACACTTTACTCGCCATCTTCACCATTAAGATTTTTGATTATGAGTTGGTATTCACATTTAAAATAGTTTTAATTATTTTGATTCCTCGGTAACGGTATAAAATTTACAAATTCACATTTCAAAGTTGTTGGAAAAAAGTAAATGTATTCGGTTGGAGTTTAGTGTCTTTCACTCCTTTTCGCAGTTTTTGTCCTCAACTTCGATCTGACAACTAGCAATACCAATGGTTGTTTTATACTTGACATATATTAAAATATTTGATTGACTAGTAAACTTGTCATTCGTACCAACTATTAGATTAATATCGCATTAATGTAAAAGTGAAATCATTGTTTCTAAATTATATTTTATAAAAACAATGGTAAAACTAATGCTGCGTTTTTAAAACTGGAAATTTTGAATACGATAAATGTGACCTAAAGATAACCTATCGTTGATTGTTTCAAAACCAATGTATCATTAAATTACCAACATGTATATAAAATAAACAATTGCAGAAATTTTGCTTTCAAGTTACAAATGTAAAATAATCGTTAATGACTACTTTATTTGGTAAGTTTTTAATCCTATGGTTAAGGGATCAGGTAGTAATTTGGATAATTTTAATGAAGTGCTAACGCTGCTGGCAATAGGCTTAAAGGTTAGGGGATTTTATAAATGTTTGTAAGAGAGTATAGTATAGGGGGTTAGTGAGTTTTAATTAGTTAACATTTTTACACATTTTATCTCTGTCCTAGTTTAAATAATGTATTATTAAGAATTTGCAACAAACTGAAATTTTTAATTAATTATTTAATACGCTACAATTGCGTTATAAAAATTTTATTTTATCTGAGGACAAAGTATTTAAAATCCCATCTTTTAGTCTTAATCACGTCCTTTAAATTTTCATGATAAAACAATACTCAAAAGTTTCCACAATTAACACATTTTTGTGACAATCTTACAACAACTAATTAATTTGACGAATATATTAACTCAACACACAGTAAAATCTTTTAAAGAACATTTTAAAGCCTTTTAGATACTTAGATTTTTATTTTGGATTAGAAACCGTTTATATTTGTTAAACAAAAGTAACAGTCATCAAAGTGGTTTTTGTTTTTTTTCATTGTATTGGATAAGCAATAGTATATTATAGCAAGGTTGTGAAGTCTGAACTTCACAACCATGGTGTATATACTATTTTTCCACTACTAGCCAAATTTAAGCCAACAATAAAAAATAAACATTTTTCTTGTAAAAATCAAGTAGCACAGAATGCAAATAAATCAAAAAGCGAACCTACATACGTTGATAAACCAACTGCAACTGATTCAATAAACGCTTGTGTATTATATTCCACCTTCATTTTCTGAAAATTATTCGGAGTAATATGTAAATTAGTTGATTTAGGAGCCAATCGCAGCGGTTTAGATTTGCCTGACATGTAGAAATTTTTAATGTCTTTCCAAGATGCTTTTTTGTTATTAAAGATTATATCGTATTTAATCAAGTTATTTTGCGCCGACTTCAATAAATAGGAGACATCGAAGAAATAATAGATTTTCTTATCGTTTACGAGAAGGTATGGTTTTTCCGGTGATACATCGATTCTTTTAATTAGGTTTCGAAAATTTTACTACTGCCTAACATTGGCACCGCATTGTAGCTTTTCTATGCAGTTTAATACTATTGACTTCAATTTGTCACCTTTGCATATCGTATTTAAAGATGTAGCACAAGGGGTTGTTTAACTTTTTATATATAACTCTAACCATGATCACGTAGCAGTTTGAGCTAGCAAAAAATTTAAAACCTACTTTAAAATTAACATTTTGTGGCTCGTAAAATATAATTTTAGTCAAAATTGTTTGTATTCCTCTATTTATCTCCTGCGTCTTAGTGGTTTATTTTTTAAGTCCACTTCGGCTGTCACAATTTGTGCTCTGCTTTCGGGAAGTAATCGTTGGGAAATGTTAACTTCAATTAAAGTGCTCTTTTTCACGTTGCAACTTAAGAATGTTCCTCCATAATTTTCTTTACCTAAGAGTATTTGAGCTGCAACCTTGAGTAGTTTTGGTATAGCTAGAGATGTTAACTGGCATTTATTGCTTCGCCAATATACCTTGCATCATTTGAATATTGGGTTTCAGAAATTGACACTTGAAATTCATTTAGGAAGTGTTTGCCACATACTCGTTAAGTTTTTTAGAGTCGACATTTTTATGCAACAGATCGGACTTTCCAGATTCTGTTAACCATTCAAAACACCTTACAACCAAATGTTTGTAATTTACTTCAAATTCTTGATGTAACTTAACTCGTATGGTTAAATCTCCTTTCGAAACCTGAAAAAACTGATTCTACCATCATTTTAATAAATAAATAAATTCAGGTTATGTATTTGCGGTTATGGGATAGGGGGCGCGAATTTTAAACTAATGGCATTTTTATTCAAATAATTTTATCGTGTTAGGTAATTTTAAGCAGCAAATAAGTTAAAGATAATCACCTGGATATACAAAATTATGTTTCACTTGTTTTTGTTAAACAACTATTCTTAGATTCTCAAAAATTTGAAATTGTCTATTATTAACCTAGGTCAATAATAGAAAAAATTGTTAACCACTAATAGAAATTTAACTTCTCAATTGGCTAGCAGACGCAATAATTGTCCACTTCACAGCTAGTAGTGGAAAATAGTATATTATACACCAAGGTTGTGAAGTCTGTCATTATTGCCTTAGCACCAGTTTATTCTCGCGAGGGGCGGTAGCTAGCGAAATAAGTAGGCAATAATGGACTTCACAACCATGGTGTATATACTATTTTTCCACTACTAGCCAAATTTAAGCCAAAAATAAAAAATAAACATTTTTCTTGTAAAAATCAAGTAGCACAGGAATGCAAATAAATCAAAAAGCATTAAAAGCTACATACGTTGATAAACCAACTGCAACTGATTCACTAAACACTTGTGTGGTATATTTCACCTTCATTTTCTGAAAATTATTCGGAGTAATATGTAAATTAGTTGATTTAGGAGCCAATCGCAGCGGTTTAGATTTGTCTGACATGTAGAAATTTTAATGTCTTTCCAAGATGCTTTTGTTATTAAAGATTATATCGTATTTAATCAAGTTATTTTGCACCGACTTCAATAAATAGGGGACATCGAAGAAATAATAGATTTTCTTATCGTTTACGAGAAGGTATGGTTTTTCAGGTGATACATCTATTCTTTTAATTAGGTTTCGAAAATTTTACTACTGCCCTAACATTGGCACCGCATTGTAGTTGTAGCTTTTCTATGCAGTCTAATACTATCGACTTCAATTTGTCACCTTTACATATCGTATTTGTAAAGATGTAGCACAAGGGTTGTTTAAATTTTTTATATATAACTCTAACCATGATCACGTAGCAGTTTGAGCTGGCAAAAATTTAAAACCTACTTTAAAATTAACATTTTGGGGCTCGTAAAATATAATTTTAGTGAAAATTGTTTGTATTCCTCTATATATCTCCTGCTTCTTAGTGGTTTATTTTTTAAGTCCACTTGGGCTGTCACAATTTGTGCTCTGCTTTCGGGAAGTAATCGTTGGGAGATGTTAACTTCAATTGAAGTGCTTTCTTTTCACGTTGCAATTTAAGAATGTTCCTCCGTAATTTTCTTTACCTAAGAGTATTTGAGCTGCAAGCTTGAGTAGTTTTGGTATAGCTAGAGATGTTAACGGGCATTTATTGCTTCGCCAATATACCTTGCATCATTTGAATATTGGGTTTCAGAAATTGACACTTGTAATTCATTTAGGAATGGCAAGTGTTCGCCACATACTCGTTAAGTTTTTAGAGTCGACATTTTTATGCAACAGATCGGACCTTCCAGATTCTGTTAACCATTCAAAACACCTACAACAAAATGTTTGTAATTTACTTAAAATTCTTGATGTAACTTAACTCGCCTGGTTAAATCTCCTTTGGGAAACCTGAAAAAACTGATTCTACCATCATATTTAATAAATAAATAAATTCAGGTTATGTATTTGCGGTTATGGGATGGGGCGCGAATTTTAAACTAATGGCATTTTTTTATTCAAATAATTTTATCGTGTTACGTAATTTTAAGCAGCAAATACGTTAAAGATAATCTCCTGGATATACAAAATTATGTTTCACTCGTTTTTGTTAAACAACTATTCTTAGATTCTCAAAAAATTGAAATTGTCCATTATTAACCTAGGTCAACAATAGAAAAAATTATTAACCACTAATAGAGAAATTTAACTTCTCAGTTGGCTGGGAGACGCAATAATTGTCCACTTTACAGCTAGTAGTGAAAAAACGATTTTTTTAATAATTTTTTGGTTTTCCATTTTTGATCATTGAATTTATGTCCAAAACATTGACGGTAAATGGATGATATAAAGCATCAAGGTTGCTTGGTAGATGTAACCCATACATAACAAACAACAAACTTTTGAAAAATTACTTTTAGACATAATGCTCAAATTATTCTTATAAAAGCTTTAGAAATACTAATACATTTCAGAATCACAAATATCAGCAATGTGATTTTCACAGAAAAAGCCTATCAAGGGTTTTATTTATTTATAGAAAGAGGTACACACCAAACATAAACGAAAAAAATCTGTATTTTGCCAAACAAATCCAGGTATAACTCAAAACCTGACGTAGATTAAAAATTTTAATAACATTTTTGTAAACTATGTAAAAGAGCGGGTCCACTTTTGAAATGCGTATAAATTGTGTTGAGCTGTGTAATTAGCTATCATCGATTATTTTATAGAATTTCTGCACACTTTAACGTTTCGGCATTAACTCGTTTAAAATCGCAAACAACTTTATAATCTATCAAATTTGGAACTTATTTATATATGTGGCATATTCTTACAAAGGGAAATTCGCAAACAATCTGATTATGAGAAAAAAAATAATAAATGCTAGAGATAGATTTATATCAACAGATAAAGTATACTTTATGATAAACAGTGTTAATTCAAAAATAATTAATTTTTTCACATTTATTTTTAGTTTTGTTTTTACATTATCATTGATGGTACAATACACAAATTTCATTGGGTTTTAAGTGGTTAGATTCATATCAAGTATTGTTGGATATCCGAGTGTAGTTTCTTAATGTCTACTATTCATACGATAACAAACTGTAACAAGCCCGTTTTATTGCCAGAAGTTACTTTTTTACGGATGTACAGCATCTTTTATTTTTCTTTTAATCTAAAACAGTTCATCTTGATCGAATGACTGGAGGCAGATGCATTTTTTATGCCTATTCCATATTGTTAATTTGCTTTTTCTTCTAACTAATTAAATTTCTTGGAAATAAAGGCAACTCAAGTAAAACATTTACGTTTCTAAAACGTTCTAAATGTGTTCTACTGAAACGTGAAACATTGTGTGTAACGTCCCAAAATGGTTCAAAGACGTCATTCAAAACGTAAAATGTCCGCCCTCAAAAACGTTCTTGAACGTTCCATTTCAATGTAGACGTAACGTTATTTAAACGTTTTAGAAACATAGGCAGAACCAAATTTAGAATGTTCTATTTAATGCTAATGATGATAAATAAATAAAATAATTATTCTTAAGAAAATGATATCCCAAATTACTGCTAGCCTAATTTTTTCCTACATTTTGTATTCTTAGAACATTTACAACAACTACAGTATTAACATTTTGAACACGATTCAAACAGTTGCGTATGCTATTTTTTGCATATTTTTTTATACAATTGCTTTGTCCAATTTCTATTATTGTGACATGCAAATCAAAAAACAATTAGTATGCTGTGTCTATACACAAATGAACATAATAATACTTATTTAGATTAGAGTGTGGAGTATTTTACACACGAAATTTATATTAGTTTGCAGAGCGCGGCATTCTTTTAAAAGCAGTAATCTACTTTCTGCTCGAAAACACACATTACTTTTTCTACAGCCGCACTTTAAATACATAACAGTATTTGAAGTCATAGTACAAATTTTGTAATTTCATTGGCAACTTTATTAAACCATTAGCTCAGACAAAATTATTTTTCTTGTGTTTACAATAAGAATCTGACATATTAGTTGGTAAAAATCTATACTTAATTATTAATATTAAAAATAAATAAACAATTATTACAACTATTTAATGTTATATTCGATCCAGGAGATGGATCGATTAAAATTTCTTCGTGTTGATGAATCAAACATCGATGTGGATGCAGCCGTTGTACTCAAAATGTTGATAGTTACATCAGTTTTTGGTGAGTCAACAACCGATGTAGATGAACACGATGAATCCAAAATCTTATGGCCTATGTCAATTTTATTGCTAATTGCGTCATCTATATATCCTTCTGCGACACTTGAACTTTTCCATCCTCCATGACGTTTTAGTTGGATTAAATCCGCGCCTCCATTACTTAACGAAGTAGCTGATGCTTGTTTGTCTAAATCAGTAACCAGTATATAATTCAGGGTTCTGTAAATTTAAATATGTAGCGATTTCTCTGGGAATTTTTGCAATAGAATTCAAAGGACGCGATGTCGTTTTTTTTTGGACGTAAGTTGCAGTATTTCCTATAAAACGACAAATAATCTGGTAGTTATCGGTATTAGTTATTGTAAAAAACACAACCTTCTTTTCGTCTTCGAATCTGGAACTTTCACAATAAGCATCGGGTCATTTTAACGAGTTTGTCTCGTCGACAGGCTACTGCGAATCCAAAAATCAGAGTTACTCATCAGGCGCTTCTTGTAAGAATTTTTTTATGTTTTCTTGAGAAAATTTTTAGATTTTTTGCCTTTGTAGTGTAGGTGGCTTCATTACCTTTGATTTTTCTAATAAATAGGCAAGCAAGATGATTTCAGAGAGCCTCGTCACAGTTTCTTCATTGCACCAAGTTTTAAACAGTCGGTATTGTTTTCATATTTACTTCTAGACTTTTCTAGGAGTAAATTAAAAGTTACAGTTTGGCTGCTTCGGAAATGTCAGGCGGAGTACAGAAATAATCATCACTTTCGCTCTCAATAATGGTTGAATTACTATTTATTATTTTTACGACACCAAAAGAGAAAAGTAAATGTATAAACAATATTAAAATACTAACAAATAAATTTTTGCCGAGTTTGTTAATTTACTTACATTGTTCGTCATCTAGAATACAATTTACGCACATTTTATTTATTGTAAATGTTGTAAAACAATGCAAATCTGCAAATACAAGTCTGACAATTAAATTGGTTAACTCGTTGTTAAATGACAATAGTTATTTATGTACCAAGGCAGTAAAGTGATTCTTTATCGGACGAGTCTGAAATTATGAGACGAGCGAGAGAAGCGAGCGAGGCGAATAACAGGCGAGTCCGATAAAGACACTTTACTGACGTGGTGCATACAAAATTTATCGCCAACTGTTTAGAATTCGGAATATAAGAAACTGAGGTATATTTAATTGCATTTTATTGAGACAAGTAAACAGCAAATCTACTTATTATTTGTTATATTGAAATTAAACGTACACCCTGATGCATTAAAAAGTTAATCCCTGAAGTCGAAGGAGTTCCAACTGAAAACGTTTGAGGGTTATTATCTATATTGAAAATGTGCAAATCTTCTTTTTAGATTTGGTGATAACTGAGTTGTTAGTTGGATCATCGCCTAAAATTTTCTTCGCAATTTTTGTTTTATTGAGCACAGATTCTTCAACATAGGACTCTGCAATCGTGTCACTTTTCCATCCTCCGTGGCGTTTCAAATTTTCTTTACTACCGCCTGCGTTGGCAAAGAGAGTGGCGGATGTTCGACGGAAACAATGTCCCGTGTAAAGTGATGGTTCTGGCAGATGCAGATATTTGGCAATTTTGTTTGGAATACTTCCGATAGTATGGATTCCAATCGGCTGAATAGTGCATTTACCGTTCCTGTAGGTTAGGAACAATCGATCGTGAGACGTGTGCTTAGGACGCAGAGATAAATATTTATTAAATAGTTCTATGGATTTTACTTTTCCTTCAAATTCTTCAGTGACTACAAATAAACGAGGCTTGTTGGTCTTTGTTTTGGGTATATGAACTACCAGAATTGTTTCTTTGTGCTCTATGTCACATACTTTTAAATTCCAAAGTTCTTCATTACGTAAAGCTCCAGCAATTCCAAATAAAACACAAACCTAAAAAATGCAACATTATATCATTTTGGTTTTGAAAGTTTGTACAAATTACTTTCATCATCAAGTAGATTTCGTCCGGTGCATCTAGTAAAAACGTAAGTATATCTTCTTGTGAAAGAGTTTTGGATTTTTTGGAACATTATTCCTTGCTTTTGTTTTAAAAAAGCCGTTAGTTTTATATATTCACCGATGTTGACGTCTTGCTTCACTGGAAGGGTTGCCTTAAGCATGGAATAATAGGACCACATTGAAGGGGGACAATACTTCTTTGATAATTCAGAAAAATATGCCAGTAACACGTTTTCACTGTATTTCCTTACTTTGTTTCTATTGCACCACTCCATAAAAATGTCGTACTGGCAATTGTATTTTTCCCTGGATTTTTCTGGCAGAAGTTCTAAAGACGTCTCTAAGGACTTCTCTTCAATTTCAGGTGGCGTGCACTGAAAATCTTCCATAATTTGTTATGAATAAATTACAAGAAAACTATTATCGAGCCGTAATAGGGAGAAGCGTGACACTGACAGATAATAATTTTCGAATAATGTCAAAGTCAAAATACTTTACCTGACGCATATGTCACTTTACCTGACGCATATGTCACTTTACCACACTCAGCATGTCACTTTATCTGCCGCGAGGCAGATAAAGTACATTATTGGTATAGGATAAGGTAAATCTGATAATTGACGGCTTTACTGACGGTTGGCGATAAATGTATTTCGAAAATTATTATCTGTCAGTGTCACGCTTCTCCCTATTACGGCTCGATAATAGTTTTCTTGTAATTTATTCATAACAAATTATGGAAGATATTCAGTGCACGCCACCTGAAATTGAAGAGAAGTCATTAGAGACGTCTTTAGAACTTCTGCCAGAACAATCACTTTACACGGGACATTGTTTCGGTCGAACATCCGCCACTCTTTTTTTAATGCATCAGGGTGTACGTTTAATTTCAATATAACAAATAATAAGTAGATTTGCTGTTTACTTCGTCTCAATAAAATACAATTAAATATACCTCAGTTTCTTATATTCCGAATTCTAAACAGTTGGCGATAAAATTTTGTATGCACCACGTCAGTAGTGGCTTTATCGGACCTCGCCTGTTATTCGCCTCGCTCGCTTCTGCCGCTCGTCTCATAATTTCAGACTCGTCCGATAAAGAATCACTTTATTGCCTTGGTACATAAATAACTATTATTATGTGCCTTTACGTATAGCCGCAGCTTACTAATTAAATTTTGTGATTTACATATCACAATAATAGAGATTTGAAAATGCAATTATAGAAAAAAAATCGTGCAAAACATAGCTTACACAACTTGTCAAGTTTTCCATGTTGTCTATTTCTTCTTCAATGAAACCTATTTTGCATGTTTACGCGTTCGTTTCCCCACGCAAGCTCGAATGCACAAATATACTAACGCGCCCTCGAGTTTGCAAACAGGCACTCATTCCCGAAAGAATCTTTTTCCGCACATATTACGTAAATAACTATTTCCATATTTGTGCATTCGAGCTTGCGTGGAGGGGAAAGAAATTGTGCAAATGAAAAATAGGTTTCTTCAAGGAAGAAATAGACAACATGGGAAACTTTAAAGGAAGGATAGAATACAATCCAACCTATTCAAAAACCATCTAAGGTGTTGATAAGTTGTTAAATAAAACACTTTTCGACTGCGTTTTGTTGAATGCACATTATTTTTATTAATTACAAAAATTAACTGAAACCAAATTCTTCACTGGTACAGTCAAGTAAGGTTTAAACGCAAGTGCCCGTTTCTGGCGGCAGGCTTCCTACCCCACTACCTGCAAAAAGTCGAAACTCAACAAAAATGCTTAAGTATTTAACAGTGGACCTAAAGCGTGCTAGCAGTAAATGGTTGTTAAATAATTTGACTATCGAAAATCTGTGACCTGTTCGACTTTTCAAGAGGTCCAAATATAAAATCTTATCGATTATTTTTGACAGTTCATCTAAACGGACAAAAGGCATCTAGTTCAAAAACATGCCTTTAGGAATCAATTAATGTCTGAATGAACAAAAACTTCAACCGAAGAGATTGGTATTGAAACAAAGAAACTAAAAATTAGTAACCATTCTCATTGTCCAGTTGCCATCTCTACACTAGCAGAAAAGGGAGTTGGTGAGCACTAACTTATAAAATTGCCTGGTGATTTTAGCGCATAATCAATAAGATCCTGAAAACAATTTAGGAAGTACAAATGAAAATCATCAAAGTGTAGATATATCGGTATCAATTGTTAAAAAAGCGTTGAATAATCCTACTTCAGTTACCTATCACAATTGTACCTTCTATATTATAAATAAAAATGTTTAGTTATAATGTAGTTTTTTCAATAAATTACGTTTCCATTTGAATTATTGTTTTGTGAGTCTGTATTTTCGTGAAATAGTTTTGATAAATATCATTCAAATTTAGATTTTGCCTGGAAAATATTACTGATTGTAGACTCGAGTTCTACAATTTTGCTCAAGACATTGATCAATCACTGACGTCATTCGCCAGAGTCATTCGTATAATTGCTAGACAAACTTTCGTAACAATCAGCAAATTTTTTCGGCAAAATCTGAACTCTTATGATATTATAAGTGAAAATAAGAATGCGTATTAGAATTTAAAAATGACAGATATGCATTTTACATACGGTCGTGTGAATGGTAATCTACTGTGTTTACGATTTCAGCCCTTTCTAACCATACTTCAGGGTTGAAAAAATTTTAAAATATTTTGTTTTATTGACAAATTAAAAATAAATTTAGTGTCTTTAGCACAATATACAAGGAGAATAAAAAAGAAAACCTAATTTTTTTAAATCTTCAAAGGGTAGATTTTTTATGTAGATACACCCTTAGAGGCGACGTATAAAGTCCTCAATGTGTGGAGTTGGATAACAATCGTAGACTATTCTTGTATTTAGTGCCTTTACATGGACGAAATTCGGCGTTCCTCTTGAGTACGAGATGGAGGTGATGATCAACTACTTTTCTACTTTTGGAAGGTTAAATAATACCTTATTAAATCTTCAATTGGAATACCTTTTTTTGTTACAGCGAGTCAATTTGGTGCAAATCTATGTGGTCGACTGGCGACTGAATGACCAGTGGTAATTAACTGTTTTTAGCACCGATAAGCAAATGTTTATGAACCAATTATAAGCTTTTCGATGTCTCCTATTTCAAATCGCCACAGAAATAAACATGGACAAAAACAATAAAAAATCACAGTTGTTTCAAAATTTTTGCTTCACTAACTTCTTTGGATATGCACTGATGTGTGCTTCGGTGTCTATGAGGCATTGTGCTATTGCTACCCTCGGTGACGAATATGTTTCGTTAACTGGAAGACTCGTCTATTATTTAGTTTTTTTGCTGCAAGTAGTAGCTTTAAAGATAAAATGATACTTCATGATGTTTTCTGTGTTTTGTCATTTCAGCTATTTGTAGTGTTAAAGTTTCCAAGCTTAAAGTTGCACCTGTGTGGTAGACAGTGGTAGTGGCGTCATGGCCTGAATGTTTGATTTCATTTCAATTGTTAGTCTCGTCCAGACACTTGTAGATGGCCGCTGCTGCGAGAATTGCATGCGCTTTACGGTAAACGGTCCCGTCGCAGACTTTGCAGGAATATTTCTTTTTTACATCATTTTCAGATAAGTTTTTATATGTCGCAAAATGTAAATGTTTGCATCTTTTAGCGCGTATCGATAAAAGTACGTTTTCCAAAAACTTACGCGTCGATAGATTTAAACAAAAAATCTTAACGGGTCTCTTAACGCTATAATTACTAGTTTTACTATAGTCAGTCTATAGTTAATAAAGAATTTTAGCATAACTAAACTTCTTTTGAGTAATAATGTAAGTTTTGATCTCATGAAGACATTTTTTTGCTTTGAGCGGTGTGATTCCAAATAACCTTGAAATAAATAATCATTTAAGTTAACAGCTTGTGTCTTCCGATGTTGACTTTACTCTTAGACAAAGTTTTGATTTTTATATCTGTCTTTAAATAATAGACTACTGATCCACCCGTATTATGCAGTGTCTTTGTAGACGGCTAATTATTTGAATAAAATTCTTGCTCTTGAGATTATTTTAAAGCTTCAATCATGATTTGCTGGTGAAGGTTCGGATCGGATCCAGGAACATTTTAAATTCCATGTTTATAAATTACAATTTAACTAAATAATTTAATAATAATTTGTGTTTTTATTGCTATTCATCCACGATGAAATTGATTTCCATAGTGATACTAAGGATTTATCTGATTATTTTTCAAATATTTAAAAAATGTAAAGGGTGGCAAAAAATCTAGAGAAGGACAAACAAAGAGCCATTACATTATTAAAAACCACTATTTTTTATAAACATGTACATGGTGTAACATAAAGAGTTTTGATAAGAAGCTATGGGAGACAAATTCTTATTCGAGTTTTTAAACGAATTTTCATTAAAATATGCTTCAGATAATATCATAAAATACAGGGTGTTATATCTAAGATAAGTAACTTATAAATGATTTTATTTAAACATGTTGGCTTCTGAGTTTAGAACAACGTGTAGGTGTTATCGATTAAGTTAACGTCAACGATTAATTTGCAAGACCTACTTGTTTACTGGTCACAGTTTCAACTCAGCAACTTTAATAATAACTATTTTTAATTTTAATTAAAGAATCCTTCTTAAAGAGAACCTAAGGATGGAAATGAAACAACTCTTTGACAGTTTTCTAATTTTGTGACGTTTCGGAAACGATTAATTTATCAATAACTGCTGTTTCTTTCATCAGGAAGAATAATAACCGCAATATCATTGTTCTTGAGAACTCAGTATTTGGATAAAACTTAAAAAATATGAAAGTATTTCAATAATGGTTGATTTTAGGTATGGTTTACACGATATCTATATAAAATTTACCGCCAAATTCTAAAATGAAATAAACAAACGTTTACCGCAAAACTCCACATCGTCTTGATAAACGAAAATAAAATTGCGTTTTAGAAAAAATGTTTCAAGCAAAAGCTATAGACAATAGAATTTCCAACAATTTTTTTTGTTAACTTTTTGTAAAATTGATATTGGTCACGTTATTGTTATATCTCAGTAATTCCTTATCGGATCAAAATTGTTTAAACAAAAAGGTGTATAATTAAATTATAAACTTTTATTTGAAATAAAAATGTATAAAATAAATTTTTTTAAATATTTCAAAAATTTGAAAATCTGTGTAGGTTAACGGCCCTTGCTTTTATAGATTATGTCCAAAACTAATTTAGATTTAGGAATTATAAATAAGGTCATTATACATAATTTCATAAATATCAGACAGGTGGTTTTCTGTATATCTTGTTGATATACGGACGAACGGCCGGCCGGTCGGCCGTCGGACATAAACTTTTTTTGGCTTCATTATAACCTACTAACTCTAATTTGTCGAAAAAAATGAAAAAAATGGTTAAGTGTTAAAATTTTCAGAAGTTTTCAATTAATTTTAGAAATTATATTCAGGTCAAAACTATTGAGATCGGTGCTGCATAGACCTTTTACTTGATTAGCAATAAATCCATACTTTACATTAGCTTGGACTAGTGACTATGTTTGTTACTAAAGTAAGGTTGGGAATTCCATAACAAAAGAAATTAATTTGATGCATTAGATTCGTTATAAATACTAAATTACCCAATTAAGATATTGAGTTACTAATATAATTGTTCTCACTTCCTACTGTATCATTCTAAGTATTCTTCTATATCCCTTTCACCTTTAATTTAATTTTGATACTAACTTTCTTATAATAGAAGATTGTAAATAATTGAACTAAATGTTTAATTTTTGGCAACGTTTCGCCTTCTAGTGTAAAGGCTTCTTCGGACCTTAATTAATGTTTTAGTTCTAGACCTTACACATACGTTTTAATGTATGTTTAATGTGTTTAAGAAGGAATTAAAGACCTACCTCATAGACAAATGTATTTATAACCTTAGTGAGTACTGGTAAACTATTTCGGGTTTAATATAGGTATAAATCTTATTTAATTTTTATATTATTTACTTTATATTTACATATAATATTATTTGACAAATTCCTATAAAATTCTATGTTAATTTTCTGGAAATAAATTTATTTATTATTATTATTATTATGTGTTAATGTTGCCATGTGTGTTGATTTTAATTGACGACAACTAAAACATTAATTAAGGCTTGAAGAAGCCTTCACACTAAAAGGCGAAACGTTACCAAAAATTAAACGTTTAGTTTAATTATTTACAATCCTCTCCTATAAGGAAAGTTAGTATCAAATTATATAATTCTATGTGTGTAAATGTTGTTTTATTTTTATTTAAATTATGGTATACTGAAAAGAAAATTCTAATACCATACAATGTGTCTTAAATTTTTAGATTTAGCCATGCATCTCTTATGGTTCCTTTATGTTATAGTGCTTACAACTGCTACAGGAGGTATAATTGTAAGGTTCCTTTAAAATCGTTCAACAATTTATTTGCTTCTAGAAAATTGTAAAACACTTTCAGGACAACAGGGAGTATGTATTCCTTTGGTAAAATGCAAATCGTTGTTGTGGCAGTTTTCAAATCCGAAGCATGGAATGGCGTTTTATTTAAAGCAATTGATATGCTCAGATAATTATGACAATGGTATATTTGTATGCTGTCCCGTTCTCACCGATGTTTTGGTGTTTGAAGATATTGAAGATAATTACGACCCAAACTCAATTTATAATATCAGAGAATTGACTAATATACACAATTGTGGAATTCAAACTAGTCCAGTGCAAAATGATGGAATAGTTCACATAAACAATTTTCCATGGTTGGTAAAATACAATCGAATAACAAACCAACCACATATAGAAAACTTGCGTGCACTGGTGTTCTGATAAGTCCACGTTATATTTTATATTCAGCCGATTGTCACATATCAGAGATTCTTCTCGATTATTTTTGTTAGTATATAATTCTATCAGGATAAAATTAATTTTATACCGCCAACCGAAAAAAAAATTATTGAAACAAACAAGACTGCATGATATCAATTGGAAGTTATCAAAAATAAACGTCAAAAAACCTATTCTTAACTGTGCTTCTAATCGCTTTAAAGCAACCCAGTTCAAGCTTTTAATGGCTAATCTAAGCGCGGCGCCCGCCGTTACGATTGTGACAGCTATGATTATCTGATATTTAATAACTTATTCTCGGCTATATCTCGTTTTTTATACCTGGTATGCGTGCACCAAATCAGTCCTTACAACATTTTTTTTTAATATAAAAAATAATAGATAGATACACATTTTTTTACGGTTGGCGATGAAATCCTGTTTTCACCACGTCACTAAAAGTGTCTTTACCAAACGAGTCTATGATTCCTCCTCTCGCTGCGACGGTTTTATAATTTCAGACTAGTTCGGTAAAGAATCACTTTACTGACTTGGTACTTTAATAAATATTTTGCAGATGTTAGAATTGATTATTACACTGGAAACGGCAATAACTGTGATTCGTCATTTTCTTCTTACACTGAAGATTGCAGCACCTATGGAACATTCGAATTTGACCACATTGCATTTCACCCATTTTTTGATCATGTAACTAAGATAAACAATATTGTTCTATTGCGATTAAGTCGTAGAATAGAAAATACAATGCCAATATGTCTTCCACTAATGGCTGAAAGTTTTAGTAACAATGTAATGGTAACGGTAGGTTGGAATCAAACACTAAACGAAAAAGTAGATATCAGCGTAAAGAGTGCGAAGACATCAACTTCAATAACGAATTCTGCTTGTGAACGTCTAATAAAAAAAGACGACGTATTAACTACGTTTGATATGTGTACGGTTAACGAAACTATTACAGACGAAAAATCTGAAGGATATCCTGTAATGTCATTGTACCAAAATCAATGGTTCATTGTAGGTTTTACATCACGCGGGAAAGAACCTAAAATTCATACTCGCGTTCAAAATTATTTGCAATGGATTAAAGAATCTATGGGTCGAGGTTCGTATTTAGCTATGTTAGAATAATGAAATTCAATATACACTTTAGAGCGTTGTCTTACACCAGCAAACGAAACAGGAGAATGCATACAATTAACCGAGTGTCCAAGATTAGTGACAGCATTTGCGAATGTAGATCCAAAAGACCAAGAGTATTTAGATGAATTTCTTTGCGTATTTCCAGACCTTGTGGAACATGAAGAGACGCTGAGAGTATGTTGTGGATATATGCCCGATTTTACTATTTCTGCAACTTTGATTGATGTTCAACCAAGTTTGTACAATATTTCTGATACTAGATTCTGTGGTTTTCAACATCCAGATGATTATATACCATTAAACGAAACGCTGTCGGTAGATGAATTTCCATGGCTGGCTGTGATAGTAAACGGAACTTCCCCTACTGAACATGTTGCGGTTTGTGGAGGCACTTTAATCACACATCGTTATGTTCTCACATCTGCGAATTGTGTTTCCCATTTTAAATCTAAAGATATGTAAGTTTTGTAATATGTTTTAATCGTTTTACTTAACACAGATATTTCAGAATGCTAGTGCGTTTAGGAGATTACAACTTCAAAACGGAAAGGGATTGTTTTTATGTTCTAGAATCGGATGATTTTGAATGTAACGATGTTCAAGAATATAAGGTAGAAGAAAAAATAATCCATCATTACTCAATCAATTTCAATACCTGAACGACATCTCATTACTTCGATTAGAAGTAGCAGTTATATTCACAGGTAAATAAAACCCATACATATATATTTTTAATAAATACAACTTTTTCTTAAAAAGATTATGTTCGTCCTATATGTCTCCCTACATTAGAAGATGATGTAACAGATTTTGGAAAAACATTTTATATCACCGGTTTTGGAGTTAACGAAATAGGCGTAGAAAGGCCAACAATAAAAAAGAAAATCTTTACCAATTTGATACCGTTCGACGATTGTAATAAAAGAGCAAGACTTCTTAATTACGCAAACCCACCAACGGAATATCAATTTTGCACCGAGCTATTTAAAAATTCAATTGATGCAACTTGTTATGGTGACGAAGGTGGACCGGTTATGTATAAAAACAACAAGTCTCAGTGGTTTATTGGAGGAATTTCATCAATAGTTGATTGCAAAATTTTTGGAGAACCTTTAATACATTTGAAAGTTTCTAAGTATCTAAAATGGATATCATTAAATATAAGACATTGAATATACCCTAATGTGTTGCTATAAATATGTATTCAAAATAAACACGAGTAAAAAGCCATTGTAAAGATTATTTTAACTTTCCATTCACGATGATATAAATGACATGCACTGACTTAAGCCTCTATAAATGCGATATACTAATAAACGAAAGAATTATTCTTTCCCATTCAAGTCAGAGATAATTCAATGCATACCAGGGTCTACTTCAATCAAAAGTCCAGATGGGTGTAGTGCATTTCGTAAGTATGATTTCCAATTGTAAACCACCAATAGCCATACCACCCAATTTCAGATCCACTCATATATGAATATTAGTAAATTTTTAGTATATATTTTGAGCCACGGTTTCTATGGAAAGTTGTAAGTGATAGTAAGTTTATACTATTATCAATGAAAACTAGTTTTTATTGCAGTTTTTTTTTTCAAAATATACCATATGTACTAGTACATACCACTGCTCGGTGTATAGTAGGAATTAAAACTGGTACATATAGAAATATCAAAAAAAAATGGAAACTTTAAAATATTTATTATATACCGAGTGTAACAGGATCGTGTCCCCGTTTCTTCTTAGTTTAAAAGATAATTGATTGAAATTTGGGACATCCATATACATATTAAATGACACTTTTGACTACAACAAATTTTATTTTCACTTCCGGTTTCGCCGTATCATTGAATTCAAAAAATTGTGCAGATTTTTAATGCAATAATACACAGGGTGTTTTATTTAAAAATCAAAAGTTGATGTCACTTACGGCAAAATCAGAACTAAAAACAAAATCTGTTATAGTCAAAAAGTATCATTTATTATGTATATAGGATGTCCCAAATTTCAATCAATTATCTTTAAAACTAAGGGAGAACCGGGGGGTGTTACCATGAACCTGTTACACCCTGTATACTGCGATGGATTGTTATTGTGCTTTTTAATAAAAATATTTTATTTAACATTAGACCCTAAATAATTCAAATAAATCATACAAATTAGACTCTAAAATTTTATCTCGCTCTTACATCTTAAGGTCTTAGATTCGTTTATTATTAAAATTATTAATTTAATATAACAATTAATTTATTCATGGCGTACATTCAAATTTTATTATATGAAAATACATAAACATAAAATCAAAATTTAACAAAACCTATTTTAGTTGTAAGTGTTTAATATAAATCTATGGAATAACTTTATTTAAATTTAATCTTGAACATTATTTTATTTATACAAATTAATAAAACTAACATTGTGCGCATTTGACGGTATTCTTTTTAATTCTGCACGTTGATCTCGTCCGACGATTGGACTGCTTTGATGGTTTTCTTACTGATAACAGCGTTTTCTTCATGCTTTTCATACATTGGTGCTACCTGTGACAATTTCATTACTAGTTCAAAATTCTAGCACATTCGATAGTACTTCTGGTTCTTGCGCTTTGTTTTATATTTCATAACTTTACGATGAAGGTTTGATTTGCTAACACCAAATTTGGTTGCTACTAATCGTATTGCAAGTCCATTCTATGTAATATCATTAACTGCATTTTTCATAGCTATCTGATTTTCTATATGGGCTAACTGTTTATTTTCCATTGTTTCCGTAAAATTGTTTCGTGACTCTTTTGGCATCTACAAAACTAGCAATAAAATTATTATGCTAGTACATAATGGGACAACCTAAAAACACGTCCCACTATACACCATAACAAAATGTCCTATTATACAAGGTCGGGCAGCCCCCTGTGACTGATGGGTCAGATATTAAAGATAGAGAAAAATATTTTGAACAAAATTTGTTTAAATTCAAGTTTTTTTTTTACCACCTACAAATTATTTTGTGTATACAAGGTGTTTTGTTTTCCCTGGGATAAACTATACTTTCTTATTTCAAATGGTACACTCTGTATATTATCGCATTATGATCTGTGCAGTGCTGCTATCTATATTATTTAAGTAGATGACAGTATTGCCGCTATCGAAACATAGAGAGCGCAAACAAATTTTTCAAGTAAACAAATTTTGTCAAAAACATTCATGTATGATTAAAATTTCTGGTACTTATTGAACATTGTAAGTAACATCAAAAGTAAAAATAAGTAATTTAAATTTTGAGACACAAAAGAAAATTAGTAAGCCTTAAGCGGTTATTCCTTCATATTCAAATTTTGCGTGTTTTTACACGCTGCGTTGTAATAATGTAGTCATGTACCTACACATCAAGAGCTAAATTATAACAATATATACCTGTTTTTATATAGTAACTACTTCGGTAAACATTCAAACTAATTTTTATTTACGAAGACAACGAAAGAAAATTTAAACATTCCAAACAAATACATTTACGTTGGAAAAATAAGGTATGATTGATTTGGCGGGTTTTAGACTGTAAGGATTATTTTATGATTTCTGAAATAGCTGAATAACTTCGAAACCGGATTTACGATTTCAAGTTGGGAAAATCAGATAATATTAACATTAATAATAATAATAATTTATTTCTGCTAATATACAAATATACAATATTAAACTAGCATTTTGTGCAAAACTCCACATCGTTCCGATACTATGAAATGTGCAATAATGTATAGAAAGGACGTTGTGAAAAAAATTTAAACAAAATTGTTTATAATATAATTTACAATGAGTTTTTTTAACTTTTTCTAGAATTAGTACCTTCGGTTATATAATTAAAACAGTTGATGTCACGTGATAACCATATCTCAGTAATTATTTGTTACATCTAAAAATAGTTCAAACAAAATTTGTATAAAACTCAATGTAACAAATTATTTTTATTTAAAAAATAATAAAAATTAATATTGTTGAAAATAATCCAAAAATAAGAAAATCTTTGTAAGTTATGTGCCCTTTTGGTTCGATGGATTATGTCCAAATTTTCGGTTTAGAAACCGTCTCATAACTCCCCATCATAATTATATGATGTGAAGTAAAAGAAGCCTTTTTAAGATAATTTTTAACCTTAGTTTTGAATTGGTAAAAAACTTCAGTTTATTACTTGTTGGAGTATTATACGAATGCAAATAGGATCTTAGTCTAAAGCTAATATTCTTAAAAGTGGATAAGAAATATTGTCGGCAGTTCTCTTAGAAGAAATTTAATTGAAGGTTCTTGCAAGTTTGTCAGTGTGTTCGGTAAATACTACAAGTTCTGGATAGATGAGTAGACCTAATAGTTTATCTAAACGATTGTTAGACTTGTCAGCATATTGGAGTTAGACAGCTGTACTTTTTAGGTGGAATTCAAAATCATTGATACAGAAATATAAATTAGAAATAAAAGGGGGCCTAAGTTCGAGCTTTGAGGAACTCCACTACAAAAGATTCGAAAGTTAGTCATTTTTACGTTACTGACTGACTTCTATTTGAACTTCTATTAAATAAGTAAGTGTTTTAATGAAACTGAATTCAAAGCCCGACTGGAATCTATAAACATAAAAAAGGCCCATTGTTAAAACAATTTAGTAGAAGCAATTCTATTTTTCCTAAAACGAATTGTCTGATGCATGCACGCTAGAACTAAATTAATGTTGCCCTGTTCCTCCTCCTTCTCTGCCTTCTTTTGATTGTTTCTTTTTTTCTTCTTGTTCTTTGATAGCATTGAGAATAAATGGGGGATCAATACATTTTTGTCCCTTACTCAGTCTTCCACGAACAATCTCAGGAGCAATACATTCTTCATAAAACAACGTTAAGTGTGGTAACATGTGATCAGTCCAAAATTTCTATCTCTTTCTATTTCCTCTATATATAATTGTACATCGTCATTAATGTATACTACAAAGTAACATTTTGTTTTCCCTGTAATGTTCAATTGTCCTTGAACCTGGAAAAATTAGATTACAAATTTAATACTTTTTAGATCTTTTAAAACTACCTGATAGTAATAAGAATGTTTACGTTTCAATTGAATTGCAGTATCTTCGTTCAAGAGCTCGAGACATATACGTGAATACATTTTTTCTTATCTTTGTCACAAGAATTTTTAGAGACAGCAGAACTTCTTTCATGTTTTTGCATAGTTAATATTAGATAATGATGCTAAACACTTGACTTCGATAATAGAATCATTGCTAACAATACCTAAAAACCAATATTTATAACAAGCCATCAATAATTAAAGATTGAGTGATCCAACCATCAGGGGATGCCCCTAAGTATCCTCTTTCTAAATCCACCCATAATCCAGAATCTTCAACATGCAAATTGGTAAGTAACTTAAAGTTGTGAATTGCAACCTTTTCTTTTGCAATGCCGTAGTCTGTTGCTTTTGTTGAAAAACGTTTGTCACTTAGGCAAGTCTTGACAGTGTTATGACATGGAGTACATGATCTTCTCTTAATCACTTGACCAAATATTGAAGCAGTCAGTCGTAACTTTCTTTCACTTTCAAAGCGTGGATTACCAAACTGGCCTTTAGTGAGAACCTCAATACGATCTCTTTCCTGTTCATTAACCTATGATAAGAATTTTGCTACATATTATATATAGATAGTATTTATCGGAGTTACTTACTCGAAGTTTTTGCATAATACGTGTACATTCCAATTTTATAAGATCCGGGTCTTCATATTCTTCACAAGTAGGACCATAGTCGGTGTTTTTACATTTCCTTCTTTTTGGGGCTTGTATATTATTTTCTTTTTCTTCAAACAGTCTTTTTTACATGTAGTTCCTTTCTTCTTATGAGAGGTTTTGTAAGCATTGTCTTTAATAAATTTTTAAAATATGTTCCTGGGCTCTGACTTGTGACATTTTTCCAAGGACTACTATGCCAACTTAAGCTTCTATTATGTCGTAGACCTGATATATTTACACGTGTTCCATATGAAGACCTCTGAATTAGGTTCAATCTTTTACCCATAGTAAATCTTGAAATGATGTTCATTAACCTTTCACTTCGGTTATTATTCTCATTTTCAATTAGTAGATGACATTTTCGCACGAACAAATCCAAAACACCTGTAATCGCAAAGTAAATTTAACATAAATTCTGAAAACTTAGTACATATGATACTAAATACCTTTTAAATGATTATAGATGTTGTATGATTTCAGATCTTCAATTTGACTATTACTTGTTTCGCCAACAGAATTACAGGTTCCAAGTCTACAATCCTTGTGATCTTGAAATACATGATGAAGACCCAAGGCCAAGTCTTTTCTCAGTAATTCAACATCTTGTCCTTCCTTTTTAGAATGCTCATATACCGAACACTTTGCACGTTTTGTTAGTAATTTAATTTTTTCTAGCGTAAGCATCTTTCTTCCTGTCTGATTAATATGTGCATCCTTTTTTAGTTTCAGAAGGTTTTTGGTGTAATTTTTTAAGGCATGGTTGGTACATTCTATTTTTTGAATTTCGCTACCATAAGAAACGTTTTGCTTCAATTTGGCAAATACACTAGAGTCGCCATCCGCGACAAATTTGCGATAACGAACACCATGCATACTTTCGCTTAGATTAAAACCTTCAACTGCCATATCAGCTTCCATTGCAGGAGCTGAGCCTGCCCAGTTTTTATAACATTCATGCTCTCTAGCTTTCATTTTTTTTTGTTCGGCAAAACAGCATATCGAACAAAATCTGTTTCGTACTGCCACAAACAACAATTCATTTGTGTATTGTCCAACAATACCAACCATACCTGATAAAGAGTTAAAATTGGTTCCGTAAGATCTCTTACTCCATGATCCGTCAATATACACAGTAATCCAAGGAGTTGTACCGTCTTCACAAAATCTGACCTTTTTCTATTGCGTTTTTTTTTCTATGACTCCAGCAGCTGTCATAGAACGCCATAATGATTGTTTGCACTCCTGCGTTAATTGAAATAGATATTAAATTAATATGTAAATACTTCAAATGCAATGCACAAACCTCTCCTATTCGTGACTCAACATTACTATAACAATTCTTTGATATTTTGGGTATGTCCATACAACTTAACCGTTCAGTCATATGAGTATATGTACTGCCCGTCGCAAGCGTTCCCCATACAGCAGCAATGTTGACGAGAGGAACAGGATTCTCCTCAGGATATAATGTAACACCTTTTCAGGATCTTCGGTTTGGAATTGGTAAACAGCGGTGCACGCATTACATTTGAAAGTAATTATGCTCATTAATCCTTTGAGTTGTTCGTGTGCAACATATAATATTCCCATAGTACAGATTTTAGAATGACGATGCTGTAGTGTTATTGCCCAATTTAACACGTACCCAAGTTATACAATTCTATACCCAGTAATGATTTTTTCCGTAGGTACTTTCTCTGTACATAAAGTATGATCATTTATGCTAAAAATATAATACTTTGTACATGGTATTCAACATCACTAACAATAACCATACCTATTATACTCTTTCTCCGTTAGCACTCCTTGTTTTTGTGCGGATGCAACGTTTTGAGGTTTCCTGTAAACCTTTGAGCCCCAGCTTAGATCACTAAAATACGACATGAAGGGTAAATTTAGCATTTGAGCGGTGTAAATCATTAACCTTTTAAACAGATATTCAGCATCGAATATTTTTTCTTCTTCGCATAGGTATTTTAAAGGCTTAGAGAATGTATGTCCGTCATGTTCTTTAGTTTCTCCAAAGGTAATATTGGGCGATATAGACTGTATAGGTAATTCAGAACTTGTTGTGTCAGTTGTATTTAAAATATCAACAGAAGCTGGTTCATCCCACAAATGGTCATCACTACAAACCAAACAGTTATAATTAGGCAAGGCACTTGATTAGGCACTATGTTTATACTAACTTTGCTACGGTTAATTGAAGAAAAGTAAGTTTTGCCGGCAGCCGAAGAGTAGGGCGTGGGTGAGAAAAGGATCCACCGCTTCTTCAGAACTGTCTTGATTTAATCCGAGGGCGCCATAGTCCTAATGCGTGGATACAAACCTGCTTCCGAACTAAAGAAACAGACGCAACAATCAACCGTAACAAATTAAAGGAGCAATAAATACAATAAAGAGAGAGAGACACGAGTAACCTACAAAACGTTATATTTACTAACACACCATAAAAAAAAGGAACAGAGCACAATTTAAATATATCCACTTACAACGTAAGTTAATTCTACGAAGCGTATTCGTTTGTACCCATATATATAGTCGTACACAAAAGAAGGAAAAAATATATAAGATTAATAGCAAGTTAATAATTTATGTGGTACGCCACTGGCGTTATTTAATCTAGACAAGATGGCGACGTGACCACACCCGCACAATACGAAAGTGTATTTAGTGTTCGCAGTTGCAATATTTAGCGTAAAAAAGTATCGGAGATTTAGGTGTTTCCCCAAAAAGAGCGCTCTTCCGTGGTATTACACTTATACTCTAAAAATCCCCAAGCAATGGTGGGTAAATGAAGCAAGTTCGCGCCTTTACGGTACACATTCGTTTACAGATTGGGCCAGTATATGCGCCACAACAAGTTAATTAATTATATTGTAGTGAATTAACAAAAAAATATAAATACGTGAACAAATACGTTTCGAGTTCCAAAGATTTAACTGCACTTAAGGTGCCAAGACAAGTTGTACTTATTTAGGTGTTACGCTTGAGACGTTTTCGGTAGCAGTGTGACGTCCCGGAGATGGTTTGTTTTCAGCGTAGAAGTATAATTAGAAAAATCTGACCTTATGTTGTAGATAGAGGTTTACGATGTTGACACCCACAGGAGGAGATACAGCTATGTGGTGTCGGTTCCAGCTGCGGCGACCCCTAATTTCGGTAGGATGTCCCGTACTTCAGCAATCTTAACAGCGAACCCCAAGTATGCGACACACGCAGCGACAAGACAATAACAGGTAGAAAGAGATCCCACGATGAATTTAATCAGCCAGGTAATTGGTTTTGTTTAGGCCAAAAGAACCTTTAAAGCCGAGTAATTTTAATCCCGGAGTACTCGCCTTATCTGAAAATTATGCACGGTGTAACGTTGAGGAAGCCATGAAGAATATTTGTCGTACCTGAATGCAATCGAGCGACCATTCGAAGAAATTAGTACACGCATCCGTCCTAAGATAAACTTCAGAAAATCGAGTAATCAATCCTTTCCCCAGCTAAAAATATACCGCTATACATTGAAAGTTTGCAGGGTCCTATACATACCACTAGAAAATTTGACGGAATTACGATTAAGCACTCAGATGAAGGCAAATTTGAATTTCACGTAACACGACGTGATGGTAGTTGTTACAAGGCGGAAATTGAAGATCAGCCGAAAATGTATTGGCCAATTAGGACAACGCGGAAGTTGAATTCTGGGAATTAAATCCCCAAAAATTTTCGTTAAGGAGCGAACGCGGAGAAATGTCGCGTTTACACCTCGACTCCGTGCATTGTGTGTTGCCTAACTCACAGTGACCGTTACAACTTACCTTCCGAATATTTTAGTTTGTGTTTCTGTAATTTTTGCATGACGTTTAACCCAAGAAGTTTTTTGTGCTTTCGCAGCTTTAGATCGTTTTGGTGTTTTTGCTTTTGTCCGTCCAACCATTTTTGAGTTTACTTGGTATTGGATAGTATACAGAATATTTCTAAAAGTTGAATGAAAATAAACAAGTTAAGATAAGAACGTTTTTCGGGGACCGTGTCAAATTGGTAATCAATACAAGTAGTTAGATACCAAAATGTGTGTTCTAACTGGAGCAAAAAAATTTCATCAGAAAAGTCTGATGAAATGAGTTAGTCCGCGTGCCCGCCGGGAAAAATTGCATTGATACATAACATTTTCTTACTTTTTGTGTGATTTAATTAGACGTAGTCTACCACAGTTTTCCTATACGAAAAGTTTAGGAACGCGACAGTTTTTCTACAAAACCTCCGAGTCCGAAAGTCAGTCATCCGGTTACATTACATTGCTTCATTAAAATATATAAAAAAACAACTGTAAATTGTCCGACAAATTACACTCTCCGATTTTTGTGTCCAACGCTTGGAAAGTGTTAATTACATAAAGGTCAAAAATTCATTAACATTTTATTTTTATAGGTAACGCAGACTGCTATTAATAAATTTAAAAAACAATAAAAGCTATATGTTTACGTTGGTAGACCCACTTAAGGTACCGTAGATGTTGTCAGATATTATCAAATATTATTATTTATCTTTCGTTAGTTGTTTTTCACAAAGTTATACATATTATGCATAAGTTTTTTAAAATACCGGATGACCTACTTTCGGACTTGAGGTTTTAGAAAAACTGCCGCGTTTCAAAACTTTTGCATAGGAAAATTGTGGTAGACTATTGTATCAATGCAATGTTTTTCCGGCGGACACCCTGACTAAATTCAAATTGAATTTTAAAAAGTGGTGTAAAAAATATCACTATAAATACATACTTTATCTATTGTATTGTTACTTACCGTTGTATAAAGACTTCCCGCGCCTTCGTTTCCACTTATCTACCTTTTATCACTACCTTTATAATGTCAAATTAAAAACAAATACTTAATACTAAACAGAAAATTATCAATGTCTCGGTCACAAAACCTAACACGTGCGAATAGATAAAATAATCGGTAACCAATAATCACGTCGTATCGTACGCACTGGCTCTATCTAATGAAGAGGTGCTGAACTAAAATGTAATTTATGATTACGTCATAGCACTATGAATATTTTGCCATACTTTTAAAATCATTTTTAGTCTTAATTGAAAAGATTTACGACTTACTCGAACAGCATATTATAAGAAAAGATTAAAACTAGGGGTTGTTTACTTTCAACATTACTTTTAGAGTGAAAACTTGTTAATTTTGATAATTAATTAAGGTCTTTCTTCATATGATTTTACTTTAAAAATACATCAACCCATAGCTTATAAATTGTTCTTCAAAGTGTATTATCACTAAATCATTTTTTTACTTGTTGTTCTTAAAAGATATTTTAAAATGAGATCTCATCTGTACATGTGCTGCCATCTAGTTTGATAGAATGCCAAAGCCCCCCCTTTTAAATCGTTTAATTTAGCACACATTGTTCTACCTTTTGGTTTAAAGACACATTTTTTGTGTATCTAGTAGGCTCGAATGTAACCTTAAATTTCCAAAATTTTAAACGTGCGTAACTCAGTTATTTTAAATTAAACCTCTAGCATTTTTTTAGTTTTGAATTTTTTTAAAATTTTCTATCAAATTTCTATTACATTCCCTATACCTATCTTTATCAGTTTTTGAATTAAGTAGTGTTTTATTTTATTTTAACAATTATCGGTGTGCAGCAAGTGGAGAAACAAAAGAAAATAAATGATCAAATGAAAATCTAAATATACAGCATCAATTAATATTGTTGAGAAAAAAATTAAATTTAATTTTTTCTAGTTGTGTTTCTGCCAATACTTGCTTATTAATAATTTATAATAATTTGACTTAATTTTGATTTGAAAACCTTTTGAAAAATTTGTTGTTACAGCAACTGTTCAATGTGGGCACCTGCGTTTTGTAAACACAAACCTATTCGTTCGCGAAACGAAGGTTGAACATGTTCAACTAATGGGATTGTTCTTCCTTGAGGAGGGGCCCCAAAACCATTAAGACGTTTTTTCAAGGCCACGTTTCTGTGCAGCCGAATGTGCACTTCTTCAGGTCTTTAAACAAATAAATGGTCTGCCACTTGAATAAGTGTAAAAACACATAGATATTAAACAAACACAAAATAAATTAACAATTAAATGTAAATAAATATCTCTAATAAAACACACACTCTATACGTAGAAACGTCGTTTTTGAACATGTTCTAACATTTCAGATGTAATTTGTCCAAAAGCATGCACTCCATAAGAAGATATCTAAAGAGGTTAAATCTGGAGATCTTGCCGGCCAACGAATAGGTCCTCCCCTACCTATCCACCGATCCCCAAATCTTTTGTTCAAAAACTGCCTTGCCATTGCACTGTAGTGTACAAGAGCGCCATCCATCTAAATCCACATATTTTGTCGAATCCTTAGCGATACATTTTCTAACTGTTCAAATAAATGATTGCCTAAGAAATCATAGAAAACATGACCCGTCAATATACCGTTAATGAAGTATGGGCCAATTATTTGGCAAGCAATTATGCCACACCAAATATTACTGGCCCACCGATACTGTTTATGAGTTTCATTAACAACATCTGGATTATTATCAGCATAATAATGATAATTTCGGCCACTCACAAATCCATTGTTGTGAAACGTAGATTCATCAGTCCACAAAAGGAAATTGTAAAAATCAGGTTCCATTTTAAACTTATTTTGCATTGTCTGACAAAAGTTTGTGCGCAATTCATAATCGGCCGGTAATAACTCCTGGTGTAACTGAATTTTATAAGGAGCCAATACTAATAATTCATTGTCTGCGTTTGTCACTATTTTATCTCTAATAGGATGAGCGTACTTTACATTTCCCGTTGCAACAAATCTTTCTAATAGTCGCAAAAAACTAATTTCTTGAGGGTGCCTCCTGTCTGGATATCTTTCTGCATAAATTCTCGAAGCCAATAAGTAATTTCTACGACATTCGCCAAGAATAAAAATCATATCTACCATTTCTTGTGTAGAATAATTCATATTGAAATTATAAAAATAGATAGATTAATGATTATATTTATTTCAAACTAATAATCTTACTTTAAATGATTGTTATAAAGCAATTTGCATTTGTTTCAAAGCCTACTAGATTTTAAACATTGTAAAACATTAAAACAAAACATTGGTTGTTAAAATAAAATAAAACGCTACTTAATTCAAAAACTGATAAAGATAGGTACTATAGAGAATGTAATAGAAATTTGATAGAAAATTAAAAAAGGAATTCAAAACTGTAAAAAAAAATTAGAAGTTTAATTTAAATAATTGAGTTACGCAAGTTTGAAATATTTGAAATTTAACGTTATATTCAGCGCCTACTGGATATTTAAAAAATATGTCATTAAACGAAAAAATAGAATAATGTGTGCTAAATCCAACAATTTAAACTGCAGCTGTCTATAGGAATTAAATGCATAAATATTCGCATTTCTTCAAACCGTCACAACTGTTAATTTTTCAAAATTGTAAAATTACTCGAAAACTATACATTTTAGCCCAATCATATTATACATAAACTATATCTCAATTTATCAGTGGAATTCAAAAATGCGATAATATACAGAGTGTACCATTTGAAATAAGAAAGTTTACTTTATCCCCAGGGAAAACAAAACAACTTGTATACATAAAATCGTTTGTAGGTAGTAAAAAACTTGAATTCAAACCAATTTTGTCTAAAACATTTTTCTCTATCTTTAATATCTGCCCATCAATCACCAAATACAGGGAGCTGCCCCACCCGTACATCACCACGAGCAATTAGAAATTTAAAATTAAATTTTTTAAAATATATACATAATTTTAAATAAATATTTAGTCCAGAACCACTGTATAAACAATACACCCTGTATATAACAAAACTATTTTTTTAAAACTGCGCTCAGATGTACCATTTTTTCAACGCCGCGCCGTTTGGATAATTATAATACCTTTATAAACATAGGAGTGATCAAGCTATCGAGGCTTAAAAACTCATCCTGTATACCGGTTACCCTTACTGTAGACTTCAAGTTGGTGGACAGTTTAATTTCATTTTGTACAGTAACAAGATTTTGAGTTTTCCGTTTGGTTCGGTAAAGAATGTTCCTTTTATTTGTTGTTTTCTTTCCTTTTTGTTGCCTATAATACCGTAAGGCATTAAAAGCCTCAATACCGGCTACACATGTAAAAGTACTCATAGTGAAGAAAATAAACTTCTACAATACATTTGTCACCTAATATTTGTTCCGTTTCGTCTCAGATATACACTCATGAAATTTAAAACTTGGACACCACAATTTCTGTAAACAAAAGTTTGCACATTGTGAAGCGTTAAGGGTATCATTTACAATTCTAACAGCAGGTAGTCTCAGCAGGGGTTATCTTATAGAAGGACTGTAGAATGAATCATTACACTAAGCACGTTTTAGAAAATAGGTAATTTACGTTGCTTACTTAATTTTTTTCTTTAAAGAATATATTTGAAGGTATCGCTAATTAAACACCATAGCTCGATTAATTATCGAATCAAAATTTTGTTTAGGAAATGTTTACAAAATAAAATTAGAAATAATTTTGATTTAAAAAACGTCTACAAGCAATAACTTTTAAATTAAATCAAAAACTAAACATGGTTATTTGGGTTGACTGATTATTACTTATTTTTAAATAAATCTAACCTACTAATTATTGTAAGTTATTAAAAAAAATCATTAAACTCTCTATTCATAATATTTAGTCCTTACAAAATGTATATTTTATGACGTTTCATTTTTTCTGTAGTTAATATAAAAAGTGAAAATAAAAACTAAGGCAATTCTTATTGTCAACGTATATATTTAGTTTTTGACAAGAATTTATTACATAATTATAATTAAGATACCAAGTTATAGTTTAAAATTAAATGAAAACTTTTTTTAAATAAAGGTATTACTATATAAATAAATATAAGAAATCAATAATGGGTGTGACCTCCATTATTATTGATACATTCTTGGAGGCGTCTGCTCATTGACGCTATCAAGGTATCAATATAATTAATATTAATCGTTTCCCATGCGGTATCAATGGCTGCAATTAGTGCATTACGGTTTACTGGTATAAAATTTGGCCCTTGTTGTCTTCGGATAACAGCAAGTATTCGAGCCCAAACATTTTCGATAATGTTAAAATCTGGGCTTTTGCTGGCCAGGGTAACAGCTCCAAGTTATTTTCTCGTATCCAATTGCGCACAACCCGCGAAGTATGAATAGGGGCGTTGTCCTTTAACAACAAAAATACATTATGAAAATGTTAATTCAACAGATCCCGAACTATTTTTTGGAGAAAGTATAGTGAAATAAGAATACTTACTTGTTGGAAAATATAATCTTCGTCTGGATAAAACACTTCGACTGAAGGTTTCATAATAGTTTCCAAAATATCTAAATACGCAGCAGAATCAAGACGTCCATCGATAGCCCAACAAACTCCTGGACCCCGCGCTAACCCAACCCCACACATTCACAGAAAAATAACCACTTCGTTTTTAGGACATATGTGATTATTTTCGTAACGAGTTCCTTCCATTCTAAAAACTTTTAGTGGTCCATCGTTGCGGCTATTGAACGTTTTTGCGTCGCTAAAAATTACTCGATTCCAAAATTCCAAAGGTTCGTTCACATATCGCCTTGCAAATTCTAGACGACGTCTCATATTTTCGTCACTGAGAACTTCTTTCGCAGCAGCATTATACTTCTTTATTCCCATCTCCTTTAATCTTTTTTGTGCAGTTATACGGCATCCGGGAAAATGTGTATCTGCTATAGCCCTGGAGTATGTAGCAAATGGTTGTTCTGTTACGTAATGAAACAACTCGAGATCTTGAGCACGTGTAGATACTTTAGGTCTACCACTTCCGATGGCTCTTTCCAAAGTGTGTTCAAGATTCCTTGAAACTTATTCATAAGGGTAAAAGCTTTTCATGAGTCATTTAAATTTATTTTTTTTTTTTTTTTTTTCCTTATAATGCTAATGGACAGGATTTTCTTTTAAGTATTAAGATTACAATAGAGGACTTATAAACTTCCGAAAATATCTAATTATAAATATTTACACTGCAATTGCGCTTTTTCCTTAATAATTTCTTAGCAATAACATACACGTTCTTGGTTTTTAAGTTGTCATAAATTTGATATGATATAAATTTGTGTTTCTAATATTACATCACAAACTAATCTTTATTCGCCAAAAATTGTTGCTTAAGTTGTAAAGCTTCGTACACACCTGAACAACAAACCGAGCAACAAACATAACAACGAACCGAAAGTCAAACAGAACGACAAACGATCTTTTATGATTTCCACAATCCGAACAACAAACGGAACGTTTGTGCTGTTCCATAATTATTTTCAGTAGTTTTCAGTTCATATATATTTATTATTGAGAAGAGAAAATTGCGGAAAACAAGAAGATAGTGCCAACCAAATTTTTACGCACAAAGAAGAGTAAAAATTATAATTTACTTCGCTTTTTTTTTTTTTGGAAATTTCCCGCCCAAATGATGCTAATAGGGACATCATTTTTTTCTTGCATTCTTAAACACTGATTAATTTAAAACATTTTTCTTCTGTCAACTCCATAATATTACCTAAAACACAACAAACCCACAAAGGGAGGACAAAAAATAAATAATTTAATTCTCCCGCATAAGTTTGTTCGCCGTTTTGTTTAGATTCGTCCAAACCTGCAAACGCATTCGCGCGCATTTTCTTTGATGTCGGAGAAAAACCGACAAGTTGCGGGAACGCCGCAAACCGTTCGTGGAACAATCAGGACTTGCGAATCTGTTCTAAAATTCGTACGTAGCACCGTCCAAATTAATGTTCCGATTGCCGTTCGGTTCGTTGTTCTGTTTGTTCCTCGGTTTGTTGTTCAGGTGTGTACGAAGCTTTACAATAAGCATATTAATATGAACTATATCTTATGAAAGGAGAGTTATGTAACTATAATTAACGACTTAACGTTACGTTAGTAGATTCCATTTACTATTTACACATATTTTCTTGGAACATTCGATAATTAACTATCGGGATATGATGACCCTATACTTCGCAGGTTGTGCGCAACTGGATACAAGCAAATAACTTGGAGCTGTTACCCTGGCCAGCAAAAGCCCAGATTTTAACATTATCGAAAATGTTTGGGCTCGAATACTTGCTGTTATCCGAAGACAACAAGGGCCAAATTTTATACCAGTAAACCGTAATGCATAATTGCAGCCATTGATACCGCATGGGAAACGATTAATATTAATTATATTGATACCTTGATAGCGTCAATGAGCAGACGCCTCCAAGAATGTATCAATAATAATGAAGGTCACACCCATTATTGATTTCTTATATTTATTTATATAGTAATACCTTTATTTAAAAAAAGTTTTCATTTAATTTTAAACTATAACTTGGTATCTTAATTATAATTATGTAATAAATTTTTGTCAAAAACTAAATATATACGTTGACAATAAGAATTGCCTTAGTTTTTATTTTCACTTTTATATTAACTACAGAAAAAAGATGAAACGTCATAAAATATACATTTTGTAAGGACTAAATATTATGAATAGAGAGTTTAATGATTTTTTTAATAATTTTTTAAAATTAAAAGTTATTTATTGTAGACGTTATTGATACCCTTAAGCCCGTTCAACAATGTGCAAACTTTTGTTTACAGAAATTGTGGTGTCCAAGTTTTAAATTTCATTAGTGTACATTGATCCAAATACCAACGATCAAATTGTTGAAATTGCATTTATCATAATCAATTTTATCACATTTTGGTTAAAAATATAAGTAGTGTATCTAAGAGATTTAGACATCACTTTCAATTGCGACAATTAGAGTTCAAGTAGAGCAAGTACTTAACACTTTTCACCACCAGGATTTCCACCACCACCACCACCCGTGCATGTGCTTTCAAGATAGCGATACTGAGACTCCGCCCTCTATGACGGTTTTGATTGCGTGTTAATGCGTAATTGCCGCCCCCTGTGGTGGTGATGTTAAGAGACAGATATCTGATTTGTAATTGTAATTGAGGGGGAGTGTAATTGAGCTTAGTTAATACGGTCGACGGCTTCCCTTATATGTAAGATGATGGATAATTATGCCATCGCCCCCCTCTCATCGTCGTATGTAAGATGGTGGATGTTATTGCAGTCAGTGGTTGTATGTGATCATACTTATGATTGATGGTTCGCTTATTAATTACCTGCAATAATAATAATAATAATAATAATAATAATAATAATAATAACTACCACCCTCTGCGCATCCGCCGGTGCTATGATATCAATTATGTAATTGGATTTAATTATCGATAATGAATAATTAGAGAATGGTCCGCAAACGATAGTGCGCGTGTGAATACAACTGTATCCTTTTCTATCGTATTTGTTTATCTCTCTCACTGTTTGAAAGTGCGGTTGTTTTCTAATTATAGCTAAGTCCGCAAAACACTCATTTTTAATTAGACGCTGTAATTAAAAAAACACCATCAATTGTTTGACGCTTTCGGGAAAAAAAGTATAAAAAGTTTTAATAATTTATTTTTTTAAAAAATTTACAAAAAATTTACAAAAAATTAATTTTTGCATCCACCATCGGTTGAAGCGGCTTCCCCTTCGGCCTCTTCGGACAACTTAGATGTGGCAGCAACCCCACCCTCCTGCTGTAAAAAAAATCATATTTTAATTTTTAAGTTAATAAAAAAAATTTTTTTTCATAGTTAACAATTCAGATGTTAACACAAATAAAAAAATTAGTTTTTATGGTTAATAATTGAGATGATAACTACAAATACAAAAATTCAATTTTCTGTTTAAAATTTGTCTTCTAAATTTAAAAAAATAATGGACGATTCATCCTTTTTTTGTTTTCTCCTAGTCCCCTTCAACCGCTCCTTCAGTCTTTGGCGTGTTGATTTTTTTTCGCCCTGATATGCATGAAAATTACATAATAATAATTAAATTAAAATGCTCTATTTACAATTTGCTGTTGGTATCTTTCATAAACTTCCGGATGGCACTCCACCATATGCCGGTCTAATTTGAAGGCCGAAATAATATGCCCACCTTCCACAGGGGCAGTATACTAACTCTTTTTCTACAAACTTCCACCGTTGCATTTTGTTTGTAAACTAATACATACACCGTGTTGTGATGTATTTTATGGACAGAAAAAGACGCAAATAGTTCTTTCTCAAGAAAACCCACCCTTAAATTTTTGGCTTAAAAAAATATCAACATTGGCTATCGTAAAAGCTATGGGAAAGTGTATCCACACCCCTCGTATAATATTGATTCGCTAATGAAGCATCAATTTAAAAAAAAATTTTTCAATAGTATTTTACATTATAAGGATGAAAACATATTATTTACCTAATTATTTACTAAAATCTACAAAATGACATTTTCAATTTCTTTTAGAATTAGGATTATGCTAATAAAAAATTGAAGTTATGAGAATTCAATTAACTTTAACGACGGTACAAAAGATAAAATTAGGTTGGACCATCTAAAAGCATTTTCCCAAACAATTTAATTGCAGACCTGCTAGAAAGTAATTTTTTTTAAACTGATTCCATCGAAAAATAATAAATCAATGTCAGAGAAAAGATTGCCATGCGATTAACTTTAAGAAATATCTGATGTTGTCCCTTGTTTGTTTTATCAAACACCATTATTTCAATCAAAATCTACTAGATATTATATGGGAATACAATTAACTTTAACGACGATACAAAAGATAAAATCAGGGTGGACCATCTAAAACCATTTTCCCAAACAATTTAATTGCAGACCTCCTAGAATATTATTTTTCAAACTCTAATTAAGTGCATCATTAATAGAAATGTGATACATTCTATAATTGGGGTAGATTGCTATTGTTATCACAAGCATCTTCAGAATCCGTACTCTACAAGTAAAAACAATGATAAAATTATTCGCTTTTAAAACAATAATATTAACTTTGATATGTAACGTTGATATTATAATGAAATGAGAAGTGGTTAGAAAATTTTATTATGAGAATTATTGTTTTTACCTAAGCATAAATAGATTACATAGTTGTTGGGGTTCTTAATTTTAAGAAATACAATATGATGTGTCAAATCATTTTTATTGAGATAGAGGCGTGTTTCTTTTTATCCAATAAAAAATAGTGTTTTTAATTTAACTAATTTATTCTTCTTTTCATCCAATAATAGTAAAGGGTTTAACCCAACCATTTAAGGGTTATTGAATAATAAAAATTCACATGATCTTAGGTGGAGGGGTATAATCTATATATCATTAAACAAAAGGGTTGAAGATTCAGTTACATTTCTAAACCGATATAATGGCATCTTTAGCTATCAGTGAACTTAATAAGTTGGGTGAAGCGGAGTACCCCACTAAGGGTGATTTAAATCAGCTTGAACTTAATAAAAAATATGTAATAACAAGTATAAAAGCGCAAGAGACAAGATTTGGCCGGGCTGTTCTAATTTATATTCAAGAAAATTATTATTATTTGCCAAAAAGGCTTTGTGCTGCATTCAACGATAAATTTATTGATGAAATAAATAGTGGGAGAACGCTTGCGATTTGTCGAACCGGCGAAACAAATCTTTCGAGCGGGGTGAAAATCGATCTATTTCAGTTCGAATTCTTCGCCTCCGTCGAGCGATGAATATATTTCGGGATACGTGGGATACGCGTGTTTAATATAATTTTTTCTATAAACAGACAATATATAGTGCTTAATATAGATATAATATAATAATAATAATAAAACGTGAAAAATGGAGTTAAATAATGTGAATGTTATTGATTTAACATAAAAATATTTAAAAATTAAGAATGTGTACAGTGCAATGAAGAATGTTAAAAAGAAATCGCGAGATAAATAAATTTATTAGAATCATCAATTCAAACATTCGGTTAGCATCTAAATTACAAAAAGAAGATATTAACTAATTGTTTAAAAATGCACATCGAAACTATTGTGGTAACTTTAAAAACATAGAAGGCGTTACTGCAAGACATAACGAAAAAAAACAATAAAACTGTAGGAAAAAAAATCAAGTTGTGTACAGTGGGTCGATGTACAAAGTTCGTTTTGTAGCCGATTAAGGACTAGTGTGATAGTAAACGTATCGTGCAAATACCTAGAACCTTTTTTTCAAAGTTGTTTCCAAGCGTTCTGGCGACGTCTTATATTATTATATAGAAGACAGAAGATCAACCTCAAGGTAAATTTTATATTAACTGCTGAATTCATAAAGCAGTCTCTAGAAGACGACCATATGACCAGCTTTAAATACTTCTCCACTCGTAATTATTTATTATTAGTGAACGAGGATAATAATTTACTGAATAAAAAAACTTTGCGGATTGGTTCAGTATCAATGTGATCGCCAAAATTTTAAAAAAGTTAGAAGACTTTGCTGAATATCACAGCTGGCAAAAAGATCCTCAGCCTGACGGTAAACATCAACAACTGTGATGAGATGTTTTATTCAGGAAAAAGCTTTATCAAGTTACCCTCGCAGATAAGACTAAAAAACGCTGTACTGAATATTAAGAATAATGATGAATATTGCTTCGCATGGTGCATTATGGCAAGCCTTTTCCGTGTAAGGTAAACGCAAATCGTGTGACCAGCTACCCTCATTTTCGAGAGAAACTAAACCTCGACAATATTAAGCTTCCGATGACTTTACATCAAATTCCAAAGTTTGAGCGTCAAAACAATATTTCAATAAATGTGTATATCTTGAGTTTGAAGAAAAATGGTAGATATATAACATCTCCCACTTATTTAACGTCTGAAACTAAACATCACCACGTCAATCTACTTATGATTCAAGAAAACTATGGTGTTGCAAAAGAGAACAAAGAAAACGAAGAAGAAGAAGACGATGATGAAGCAAACGCAATGGAATGTGTCGAAGGTGTCGATGTTCAATCGAAATCTGTTTACGAACGGGGTAAGCACACTGTTAAGTATGTCTATTCGTAATTTATCGCGCTTGGTAAAATCACAACTTACTAAGAGTCACAACAAAATTTACATCTGTAATAGATGTTTAAATTACTGTTCATCAGAAAAGCAACTAGCAGATCATGGTGAAGATTGTATCAATTTAAATAAGTGTAAGGTAATATTACCCAAGTGTGGTGAAACTATTGTATTTAAAAATTTTGCAAATCAGTTAAAAGTACTTATGTATTTATGCAGATTTTGAATGTCTTTTGGTGGAGACGAATGATTGCAATGAACGCCAAAATCTAATTAACACATTTCAACATCATCAACCATTGTCTGTAGGGTTTTATTTACACTGCACTTTTGATAACTCAATATCATATTAATATACCAGACTCTTTTTCTGCCAAATATTTTAACGAAATCGTCCCGATGTCGCCCCTAACATTTGATGAAAATTAAAATTTAACACGGCTACTCACTGTCATATATGTGAAAAACCCTTTCAACTAGGTGAAATTAAAGTTCGAAATCATGATCATATGACTTTTCATTTTCTCGGAACATGCACACCAGAGCTGTAATTTAAATTATAAATAATACCGGTTGTTTTCCACTCATTATCGAATTATGATGGTCACATATTTATACGGAGTTTAATTAAAAAATCTCAAAAAATGCATGTCATACCATTAACCAAAGAACGATACATTTCCTTCGATGCCCGAAGCTCAATTTTCAAATTTAGATGAAGACCATTTTAAATTACTTACTCGTAAAGGTATTTTTCCCTACGACATGTTAAACAGTTTAGAAAAATTAACAGATATCGTTACATTACCATGTAAAGACGCGTTTTACAATAAGCTGACAAACTCAATCATTTCAGATAGTGATTATATACATGCGGAAAAAAATTGGCAATTATTTAATATAAAAAATTTGGGCGAATATTCAGATCTTACTTTACTTAAAAACAGACGTTCTATTACTCGCTGACGTTTTTGAAAATTTTCGACATAGCTGCATTTCCGTGTATTCAATTGATCCTGCTAATTATGTAACTATAGCCTCTTACACTTGGGATGCTATGCTCAAATACACTAAAATTAAATTAGAATTATTGTCGGATATAGATATGTTAATGTTTATCGAGCGCGGTATAAGAGGAGGATTATCACAATGTTCTGTAAAGCATAGTAAAGCCAATAACAAATACTTAAACATTTATATTCCCGCGAACTCTGACGTGTACTTAATCTTTTCGATATAAATAACCTCTATGGAGTTGGAATGACAGAAAATTTGCCTACTGGAAAAAAACAAAAAACAATTTGCTTCCAAAAAATTCGGCTTCAAATTTGGATGAATAACGATGAAATTGCAAATTTTACTTTATCAGTATCAATTCCGAGTCATGCTAATACAGAGTGGCTTTCCAATATTTAAAATTTATACAAACTCTTAAACAATGCTGTTTTTGGAAAAGTATGGAAAACATAAAAAAATACAAAAATGTAAAACTCGTGCGTCGATGGGGTAGTCGTTATGGAGTTAAGTATTATATTAATCAACCGAATTTCCATAGTCGCACAATCTTTGATAATAAAACAGTCGCTATTGAAATGAATAAAACGGAAGTGTGTATTAATAAACTATACTAGATATTTTCAAAACTTATTTATATAATTTCCACTATGAGTATATGCATGAAAAATTTGGTTATGAAAAGTGCAGGTTGTTATATACTGATACAGATAGTTTAATATATAGTCTTAACTATAACATATATAATGCAATTAAAAAGATTCAGACATGTTTGATACAAGCGAATATGCTAAGGATAATATTTTCGGAATCTCTCGGCTTAATAAAAGGTTTTAGGGTTAATGAAAGATGAGAACGCCGGTAGAGTAATGAGTGAATTCGTTGGTGTAAAATCAAAATTATATAGTTATAAAGTTATAGTTATAAAGTAAAAAAGCTAAGGGTGTTCTTGAAAACGTTGCTCAAATACGATTTCTTTTGATGATTACATGAAATGTGTTAAAGAGAACGCCATACTTGTTTGCGAACAAAATCATATTCGCTCTATGAAACATGATATTTTTACCATTCGACAGAATAAAATTGCTATTGCTGGAGGTGATGATAAACGGTTTCTTCAACCTGATGGTGTAAATACACTTGCGTGGGGGCATTATTCATTAACGGAATAGTAATTTAATTTTTTTTTTAATTTTTATATCAATTCTCTATGTATTTAACATGGTTTATTATTATTATTATTATTATTATTAGCTAGTAATTACGTTTTAAAGTACTGCACGCGCATATGCTTGTAGATTTTATAATGGATATTTATGATTATATACATGTTTTTCATTTTGAAAGTATGTATGTATTTTTAAGGCACTGTATACATCCCCTATGTTTATAGATTTTAATAGTTTTATCATCAATTAATTATGTATGCTTTTTTAAAGTACTGCATTCATATGTTTGTAGATTTTAGTAAATAATTAGGTAAAGAATATGTTTTATAACCATAAATTCTTATTTTCTATGTAATTATAATGTAGCACACATACACACGCTTGCACGGTTTTTAAAATAAATAGATACAAATATTTTTGTTTTTATTTTACAGATTTTTGTCTATTTCATTCATATAAGTAAGTATTTAAAAACAGTTATAAAATATCTTCAGTGTTTATCCAGTGCCGTTTTCGTATTTCAAGCCAGCTAACAAAGGCGGTTCCCGTCGTTTAACACTTTTTCGATTAGATAAACATCAGGGTGTCTAGTTTTCCTGTTTCTTTTGATAAAAACCTCAACGAATCGGGTCACCGTATATCTTCCACTAAGCTACCATGACAGGGTTTGTAACTTGAACTTTGGTGATTTTAAATATTCGCAGAATCAATTGTTTGTCTCTCAGCACCAAAAATGCTACTTTTATGTTAGAGATTCGAACAATATCGCCTACTTTATAGCGCGGTTTATACAGAAACGTTTTGGCGTCAGGAATATACGTAACGAAGTTTTGTTTCAGTATTACGTTGCCGCCGCGTATTTTCTGATTTGCGTCGTACCGTTGTAGTCTGCAGCGACGTCGCCGATCGTCGTCGATAATTACCTTGCAGACTAAACAGTTTATAGAGTGGATTTATAGTTTGAATTACGCGTTCGACTATAGACGCCTTTTTGTGAATACGTTGAATAATGATTAATTGTTTCTTGCCATCGCAGGTTTCGAGGCGCTATTGTAAAACTCTTTTCCCTCTCATCGGTTTGTATATTTTTGGCGTGCGCCCGAATTACGGAAAATACAGACATCGCTTTAATAATTTCTTCGCCACTTTGGGTTTCCCCGCTGCCATAAATATTTCGAAAAACGGTCGATAACATTAAAAATGTCCGAAACCCTTTATGTTTGTGAAACAGGTTGGAACTCTGCCAAATCTAATAATTCCGTATCATCGTAAGTTTTAATAATGACTTTTAGGCGTCTCAAATTTCTTCTAGCAGGAATACCGGATTCATTTACAACCTGCTGCTTTGACATGTTATTTTTATCGACGTGTTACGCTGACGACGCGTTCCCCCCAAATTTTGCATGACCTATCGTATCGTCATTATTGATCGTTCTTAAATTGCGTATAGAATCATCTCTAGATTTAACGTCGGAATCTAGGCGAGCATTTAATGTGATATGGTTTTATTCGTTCAGATATCGCCCATTTACCCCCGGATTGTCTTGAATTGATTGTTAAACATATCTATGTGGTGACATCACCGTCGTTAACAACTATCGGGGATCCTTTTTTGATTAATTTCGTTGATATCTTTAGTGATAGTTTATTGGATGTCATTTATTTTATTGACCGCTATTTTTAATTCGGCGTATATAGTATTCGCATAAGCGTCAATATTTTAAATATTGGACTCTAATAGTATAATTTACAACGTCGTCGTAATATTGCTGAAACAATTCGCAAATTCTTTAGTTGATTACTACAGTGGAACTGAAAAAAAGTCAATTCCTCGCATATTACAATGTCTCGCTTTCAAGATTAACAATTTACATCATATTATTCAACGGTGGGCAATATTTCTGGCTGCCACAGGTGAGTGATTCACGGCATTCGCGATGTGAATCTAAACTTATTTTTGTATTATATTATGTATTAATTTTGTTTGACACATGTGATAAACATTAATAACAATATGATTATTGTGATCGCAAAGCTGTAAATAAGATTTTTTGATGTCAGTTGTTATCAAATCAAAAACTTGCTTGATCACCAGTACATCTGTTTTTTAGGTGCCATCTAAAAAAGCGTACAGATGCTAAAAAGAATGAAACAATTTGAATTTGTATTCAGTTTTGTGTGTATTCTATTTTTGTTGATACATAAGATTATACTACATGCGATGCGCCCACAAATTACACAGAACGACATACGTTTCTGAATTGCATCTCACGCACATCTTAAGGATGTCACTTCAATTATACCTACTTTATTGCAATGAGGCATGGGTATCGTGATTCAACGAGGCAGCCGTTTACTTTTGACAAATGAGTACAAAAAGTGCTACTACGGCCATGATGGGGATGTGAATATCTTTTAGATGACGCCTTAAATAGTTATTTATGTAACAAATTAAAGAAATTAAAACATGTTACTAGACTGAACAGGTGAGGTTGATTAAAAGCACTTTCGAGGTACATATTAATTTTTCCGTTGACCATAAATTAATTTATTTTATTTATTACCGTTTACGAGAAAACTAAAGCAGGTGACCCCGTTCTGATTTTACTGTACCTAATGTTCACTTCACCGTTCAGTATTGTTTAAAATTTATTAAAGGAAATAAAGGCTTTCCGCGTTCGAATATTGTACCGGTGAAGCAGGGGCCGACTCATTTGTTAGTAAATGCGGCGGTGATGTTTGTTTACTACAACATAACTTTCGGTATAATTTTCAAAATACGTAATTATTTGTTAACAAGAAAATTATTTATTTTGAAAAGAATAATAAATCGCTATTTTTCACAAAACAAAATGTGAAAAATTATTTTTATAATAATTAGTAAAATGAGAGCAATTACTAATGTTTATACCAGATGTCGAACTAGCAGAAAGGGAAATATTTTCAGTACTCTGAAATTTTCGATCAAAAATTTGGATCGTTAACTGCTAACGATGACCGTTCAGGTGAGCAGATGGTACTCATGGGCTGACGTTAATGCTCTCGATATATTTTATCTTAGACACCAATGGAATCTTCACGTACCCTTCTGCCTGTGGAACTCTTCCATCCTCCATGTCTTTTAATATTAAGCATCAACCAGATTCTGCTGCTGTTGTTGAGGTGTCCTAAGGTAACAATGACCTGTATAGCCTGGTAAATCTGGCAGTTTAAATAACTTCCGTCAAACTTGGGATTTTTGCAGTGTGAACTCCACAACTTGTGTAGCACACTTTCCAAATTTGTTAATAATTGACAAAAAGTTTAGTGATTGCATTATGATTAGCAGGCAGCATATTTTCTGAATAAACTCAGAGAGTTTGTTCACTTTAAAGATGTTGTGCCTACAGTGGATGTATTTGCATTGTTTTCTATTTTAAGTCAAGGTATATGGTTGTTGCTATTCAGTAAATATTTTATTGACGATATCTTCAGCTGTTTACGAAACTTCATCCACTGCGACAAACGTGACGATTCTATCAGCAAACCAGTTTTCAATAAGAAAGCCGTTTAAATTTACTCTAAAGCCAGGAACGTCACGAAAAAAGTGTCAGTTTATCCTCATCTCTATAATACGTTTGGCTTTTTTATTTTGTTTTTCAAAAAACCTTATTATATATTATGATGTCAATATTATCGTTTATTAACAGGTTTCTAACAATGGTAGTGACCGCCAATGTTGACTTACCATTCAACATGTTTCTCTGCAGATTAAGAAAGTATGCCAAAAATTACATTTTCTGTTGTGTTTTGGTCACTTTTTTATTTTCTTCATTAACCAAATATTGTGTGTATTTTTATACTCAGCTGCGGCTTTCTAGTAACCTTTACAGTATTTGCATTTGATCTTAGTTCTGGATCCAGTGGGTGTTGCAGCGCAATCCTCACTTCTTTAACGTCAGACATAATAATAAATTTATTTAAACTAGCGCACAAGTATGAGCAACAAATTACAAAACAATATCTTTTGTTTGTTGAATTAACTCATTTGTTTACAATAATCACATAATTTTTATGAAACGCTTGATTATGATGGGTAATAGGTAAAAGCATGTATTAATCCCAATAAAAAATAAAATACATTTCGTGTGTGTATTACAGTATATTTAAAAGTAATTATAGATTAAAAACTTACTCTCAAAATAATTATAAGTTCTTTGATGCTATGATCAAGATATAATAATTTACTCACATCAAACACCATTGCGATCACCTCTTCTAACAGGACATATAATAAGTTATAAAAAGACTAAGTTTAAGTGGTCAGACTTTATAATCATTTTTATATTCAATAAAAACTCTGGTAAAATATTTAAAGAATTCACAATAAACTTCTTAAACACAACCGGCTGTGAAGTTCACATGTTTTGTTGAATCCGTCTTTAGACCCTAACCAATGATGACATATCTGGTCTGTTGTGTTTTTCTGGGCAGATCAATGATGATAGTTTTTACCTGACCATTCGCGTATTCTGTGTGCAGGCGTTTTTAGGTCAGTTTTAATTAAAGACAAACTATTGACCCCATCAATCAAATACAATGTTAAGAGAAAATTTATAGTGTCACTTACTAATAGTTTTACAACATATTTTTATAGTCAGTGAAAGATTTTATCAGACTCAAACTAATAAAATATTTCTAATAAAATTATCACAAAATCATCTACCAGTCATTTTTATATATTTGATTATCTTCTAATGATACTTTAAAGAGACTACAAGTGTATTATATTAGAAATAATGTGTCAGTATTCGCGGCGGGGATTCAAACCGATCTCATATGCTTCAGCGCATTTGGAAACCGCTCAACGTTTCGATGACCACGCGAACACCGCGACGCCCAGATGTTTGCGTACACTCGTTTATCAGACTATAAATTGTTTTGTTCGAGTTCCGCGCTAGGATGAAAGTGGTTTGTTTGTCGAACAAAACGCCAGCCGTATTATTCGTTGCCTGATATTTTCGATGTCTTTGGGGCTACTGCGGCAATATCCTATAGATGCCGTTTTTAATCGCTGTTTGAAATGGTTTCGACGCCACGGTTTGGCTTTGGATTTTGTTGATGACGCCGTATGATGACTTTGACGAATGTTTGCGGTTGAAAACGTGCGACGGTTACCTAATGATGTGTTCCGCTGCACAATCCGACGCTCCGTACGATGGCTGGCGACGTTCACTTCTCGCTAAAATGGTTTTATTCTGGTTGGGACGGTTTGCGATGTGACCATGCGACCACTCCATTTTCGATGCGATACGGGCGTTGTGACTGAGGCGGTGGTTACGGGCGACGCGTCGTGTTGACGTACTCAAAGGTAATCGTTGCGGAAGCTAAGCGCGATCTTTGTAGGACGATCGTTGCGGGCGTTCGCGATTGTTGTGGACGTTGGGCGTTCCCCAGTTACTGCGTTGCGCGCGGGAAATCGCGGCGACGAACTGGTTTGCAGCGAATGGCTCCGCTGTCGTTTTCGACGAATCGTTTTGGTTGCGCTCGGTAGTGCGCGTTAATTAAACGTGCGTCCGCTCAAATTTACTCCGCGATGTCTGGTGAGTTTGTTAGCCGCGAATGTTTGAGGTGCGAAACGACGAACTGAAACAATATGAGGTGAACAACGATTTTTAAATTCCCAATAAAGATATCACACCGCCAGCGAGTGGCAAAATTATTGAAGAAGATATTATTTCTTGTATGTAAAAAAATATGACGGTTGAAAATAGATTCGGGGTATGTTCAGGGGACAAGGTATATACCGACAGGTAATGTTATTTTTTATTTCGATGGTTTGTAATATAACTATCGCCCGGCCGTTTCTTGCTGTGACACCAGACCGTTGGCGAGTCAGTAATGCCTTCTCGCGCGGGACTGGCACCTTTGTGTTCATCGTGTTTAAATAACTTCCGTTACGAAAAATCGATAACACCACAATTCATGATTTTGTTTATCAACGAGTTTTGGGCAAAAAGCAAAAATACAAAACAAATTTAATAGCCATTAACAACTTAGCTGTTTGATTGTCTTAATTGTGTGTAGTAATGAGAGTGGAATTACCAAATTTATTCATTCAATACAATTGACCCTCGCTTGTTGATGATGATGATTGACGTCAATTCGAGTCAGCTTCCTTCAGTTTAATGCTAGTCCGGCGCAGATACGGACGTTCTACAACCAAACGTACCTTGCCTTTGCTGATTGAACCGGATAATCCACCATCGCATAAATTTGAACATAAACCTCGATGATTGGCCAGATTCGTAACTAGCGGTGGGTTAATGAACCACGCTGCTCCACAAACCAGGAGATACGTTAACAGTTCTGGTGTAAGAGGAATGGCGGAATGCTTTCATACATAAAAGCTAAAGGCGAGGTCCATGAAATATGAAGTTAAAATTCATGCCGCGTATTGCCTTTTTCTTGTCTGTATCATATTTTCCAGTTACACATTCTTTGACTATATAACCTAGTGTTTCTTATCGACAATTCACTTTAAATACCTTTCTATCTTTGCTGGGTTTTTCTCCATTCTCTTCATCCCCACACCTCACCCTCTATATCAATAATAACTTTTACACTATTCTCTCTCAAATCCATTTTCTTTCTCTGAGTCTTTTACAGTATTCTCTTTCAACCTCTTTCTCTACCTCTCTTTATTTGTTTCTTTTCTGATTCCTCGATGGTCTTCGTCCCTTATTATCATATCCTTATATTTTTGCAGATGTTCTAGCAATATCTACTGTCCCTTTATCTTTTCCTTTCTCCCGCACTTCATTTCTCTCCTTTTATTTAACATATTCTTAAACTCCATAATTTTTATGTATGCGTAGTACGATTGTTGATTATTGTTGTGTACTTTAAATGTATATTACAATAAAAATACATTATAAGTCAACTCGATATATATCTGTGTAACTGTTATGTAATAATATTATATATTACCGTATATACTGATGTTAAACTTTATTAAAAAAAGCGAAACGTTTATAATGATGTGCTCGTATTTTCTAATTTGGCTGTGAGCTCTTCTGGCATAATAAATCACGTTTTTGTTTCCCATTTATTCTTTTTCAAATATCTGTGTATCACTTTTGTCATTTCTTTCATTTCTCTCTGTTTGCCAAGACCCCATATATTCTGTTAATACATGTAGCCTT
>JALBCR010002140.1:0-17458 GCA_030710515.1 Abscondita cerata | reverse complement strand
CTCAAACTGGTTCAGTTACGTATTGCTATTTACTGATGTATGTAGCAACCATTATTGGTACATCAAATCGATCATACTGAAAATATCGACAAACTTTAACCTGTTAACTAAGACTGATAAAATCGCTCGCAATTGGGTACCTAACATTTCCTTCTTTAACAATTTCTACAGTGTGATCTAATTTTGCTGTAATAATAAACGTGTAAAGGAGGGTGACTGTTAAGATTCAAATTAGAAATGTTTAGTAATCTTCCAGAATGTAATTTAGCAATATCTCGCTGATTCCACTAACAAAAAATAATCGATGTTTGTTCTTTCACAAAAGTCTTCTGGACACAGTCAACATTGCGTAACAACGCACAAACAGGAAGCTCAAACCGACTGGTCGACTTTGGAAATAACTGGCTTCACACACTTATATATTAGGTTAAGGGATCAAGCAGGAGAACATACAGTACAAGCAGCACATGCAGTGCATCGTACCAATACTACAGAGCGTAGTAACAGTTACGCGTTTACGCTGAGTCGGCAGTAAGTAATGTAAATATCATGTAAATATTATAATGTAAGTAGAGACAAAATATACTCAGTAATTCGTCAGAAAATAGTAGAAAAAGGGGTTTAAATTTTTGTTGTTTGAAAACCGTTGCATAATTCTCCATCTTTTATTTATGAAATGTGGAGTAAAAGAAGAAACTAAAAAATTTAATACCGAAGACGTTATCAACCAACATGTATCATTTCAATAACGACTTTTGATGAACATAAACAAGCGTTTCCCGAAGAATTCCACACCTCCCTAATACTACAAAGTGTAAAGACTACCAAACCACAGAATAATAAATAAATTAATCTCGTTCATACAAAAAAACCAATTAGCGGTAATTTGGGTCTTAAGTAGCGTTCGCGCCATACCCGCGCAGCCATTAAGTGTGCTAAGTAAATTCGTCGATTTCCGATTGTGGAAATGCACCACTGCTAAGAAATAGTAAGTTTTCTATAACCGCTCCGCTCAAGTCATGAATAATATTTTTGCGCGTGGGTACCGCCCGCGATTTTCGTAGAATCACCGGTTTCAAACGTTCCGACATCGACTGAAACTTCTGGGCAACGAAGTATTATTATTCTGTATCCAAACTGTAAGGCACCATAAATACGATATTTACAAAAATTTTAATAAAATAAGTGAAAAAAAGGATATGATACTATTGTAATAAGCTAAAACTCTTAAGACAGGTATATGGTTGTTTAAGATTGCTGCAGGCTCGCTCTTTTAAACGTTTTAAAACTGAAATTCAAACTCAAATTTTGCTCGAAAATGAAAACAAGAAAATTGGGTTTAGAAAAATAGTTCAAATAAAAGTTGTAGATAACAGATAACATAATTTCCAACAACGTTCTTTACATTTTTTTTGTATAATTAATATTCGTGGAGATATTGTTAAAACAATTATGTGTTTCAATAGTCATATCTCAGTATAATTACTTATCGGATCAAAAAAACTGTTTAAACAAAAGTTTTGTGTAATCAAATTATAAACAACTTTTATTTAAAGTATTTGATGATCAATGATACATGGAACGTAAAATTTGACACTTGCCATGAGTTGTAATTTGCTATAATTTATCCTGAGAATTGTATAATGCTGGAAAATTGCACATCAGTTTCTCATCAATTCCTGCATCCATTTTTAATTTTTACAGCAAACAATTCAATTAAATTATACACATAATTTGCAAATTTCGTCTGCTTCAACGCATCAAACTGCCTCTAACAATTCGAAGTGTAATTCAGAGCAAAATTTGACATGCGCGCTTATGTAAATTGATCTATATTGTTTTTATGTTTCACTAGCGTATCATGTCGAAGTTCAAGCTGACTTGAAATTGAATATAAATGCACCTTTAATCACCTTAATTAATTTTAGGTCCTGCTGCTACTAAAGAGGACAGTAGCAGTTTATCACCTTTACATTTGGAATCTCAGTAAGAAAAACCAAATCAATAAGAGTATTTTATAGTTTATTCTGTTTTGGTTGTGTATGTAAAAATTCAATTCCTTTAATTTCTTATGACATTTATTTTGAAAATGATGTTGAAATCTACATTTAAGATGTTTTTAACACTAAAAAAATGAAAGCCATTTCCGTATATTAATAGGAATGGTTCGTATATTAATCCATTTCTAGAAAAAAAGGAATATTCACGCATAAAAGAGACACATTAAACATCACAAAAAAAGAACACAAAAGAACAAAACAGTAAACAAAAATATATATACTATCCAAACAAAACATAATGTATATAGGCAACCCCTTCGCAATTATTTCTTGACATTCTTGATCAGTTTTAATGGTAAACTATCCACGATCGTAAAACTGTACAATTCTGCGTCGCAGTTCAAATTTTGCTTAACCATCTCGATATTTTTTCGCTTAATATAACTGCATTTCCGTTTTGTTAAACTTAGAGTTGATAGATCTGCGTAGGGTTCGGATTGTGATACTTACATACTTCTTCTCACCATCATCCTGCCCATAAAAGGTCTGTTGTTGAATCTCTAGTTTTTCTAGCATTTTTTATATGGCAACCCGACAATCTCTATTTGGAGCTGCGCCATCTAACTAAGACTTTCATTGAAAACGGTTATGGCAAGCAAGTTATCCAAAAGTTTTGACTTTAGGTGAAAGCCTGAATCAAGGCGATGGATGAGAAGACAGGACGAGAAGTGAAACGTTTATTTATTGACTGCACTTTGACACTCTGAAGTAAATAACTACGCAGGTCTTGCATGTACTTGACTGTGTTTTATTACTGTCCTACAGCCTAGTTAACACTAATTTATACGGTATTTATACGTTTTGATATCTGATACCTCGGCAGAAAATGCGTATTCAGGAACAGTTTGCCTCTGCAAATTTCGCAAGACCGTTTTACATGCGACCTAAATAAATCTGAAAAGCTATAAAATACTATTATTGCAAATGTATATGTTGTGAAACTTAGGAATTTAAAACTCATTCCCATCCTCGCCCTTAAAAGATTTAAAAGAGATTTCTTCTACCACTTCAGAAACAATTCCAACTTTTCCATCTTACATTCACGGCATTAAACCTATTTTTACATCTTCTAACAAAATCTCACCAGTTTTACCTTCTCTATGGATAAGTTACCCACTCTTTCTTTTGAAGGTGTATATCGTATTCATTGTTCACGTGGTTTAGTGTTCATAGGTGAAACTGGTGTATTAATACACGTACTTGGGAACATTACTACTGTGTTAGGTTAAAACACTGTTCCAACTCTGCCGTTGCTGAGTATCATTTCAGTACTGGTCACCGGATCGACATTGATATTTCGCTTTGATTACCACATCTTCTTTCTTTTTCAATAGGAAACTAAACTACATTTCAAATAATGTAATCTCTGAATATTGCTGAGGTCGTTATTCGAATGGATTAAGCTATTATAAGTTTCCCTAAATTCAAATCAATTTTCAAGTGAAATTAAATAATGGTGCTTTATTGTGTGACGCAACTGAATGTCCCGTTTTAACACTGTTGGCGAGCGAACGACTACGCGACCTATTTTTTGCATTTGCGCTTAGCCTTTTTAGCAAAGCTTGAGCTTTAGACACGATACGAAAATATTTTCTTTAAATTGAGCTTTCCTTTGCGATATCGCCGTCGTCAGCCGACTCAACAATTTGTGATTGAATTTGATCAAACTCTAATAAAAGTGAGATATTTGCGTCCAAACGATTTTGAATTTCTAATATTTGTTCTTCCGAAACAGAATCACAATTAACGATATTTGATAGAAATGTCTGAAATCTTGTCATTTTTGATTTCAGTACTGTACGTTTTTTTTTTCGTTTTTGACGAGTAGTCATTTGGGGTGTAGGAGAAAGCTTCGTAATAGAAGCTGAACAATTAATATCCTTGGTTACATCTTCTTTATGACTTCTTTACTGGCTGATACTGTTTGTTGCTGCGTAATTTGTGTTCTGATTGAGTATGAGGTTCCTTAAACAATAGACTAACCTGAAAGTGTGTTTCTGTTCGACCATCAGGGTGAACAAAATGTTGTCCTTTTTTCCCACTTGTTAGACTTGTACAAACTTGACTTGTAAATCAGGACGATTGTTTCACAGTTGAAGTTATCACACCTACGACGATATTGCGAATAATAATCAATTACTTGTTACACAGTGACAGTGACATGTTGACATTATTAGTTCTTAGACTTCCGACCTGTTTCCTACCTTTTCTGGCTAATACAGGGTTTCTATAAACGATTGTCTCAACAAGTTGGCAATAAATGAACAAAATTAACAATAAACGACGAACAACACACAATTACATGCAGAGATAATGATTACAACGGAACGATGACGTAACTGACAGATGATGACATTTTAGGGACATTAAATGTTTTTGGAGGTCAGCAACCATCCCATTTTTTTATCATTGACGGCTTTGATGGCTTGAATCATATCCTCTTTTGACCAGCTTTGTCTGCTGGATGTTACGTTTTGATTATACAACAAAACTGTTCACGTAGCATTAGGCCAACTTTTTGAGACAAATTAAACAGCGAAAACAAACATTTGCTATCATTTTTCATTTTTGATGCAGGGACCAAAATTGAATTTTTCTAAATTTCGATAGGGTTCTATATCATTTGTTGATAAAAATTCAGGAAAAAGTGTGAAGACATTTCTTGTGCAGTTTTTAGCATAGAATCAAATGGAGTAGTCAATTTTTTACTTTAGTCACCAATAGTCGAGATGCCACATAAACTTAGTTTTTGCCACTTGTGTAAGTAGGCGATGCAATAATTTAAAACAACGAAACACAGCACATTTGTCAAAACAAAGCAAATTTTTGTTTTCGCTGTTTAATTTTCTCAAAAAGTTGGCCTAATGCTACGTGAACAGTTTTGCTCTAACAGTAATAGTTATCGAAATACCCTGCAATCTCATCAAAATCGGTCCACCCTGTACAGCACGTAAAAGGCTGTAATGTAATAAAAACATACTTTGGTAAGCCAGTCATCGATATCTCGTAATTCTATGTCTTTTTGGGATCCAAGATATTCTTTGTGAGCTCCAACTTAATAGCAGTGGCTAAAAGTTATCATAACAGATTGGTTAGATAGGCAATCAAGATCCATAAACATGAAGAGAAAAGAAGAAACCCTGAGACTCAACCAGATATGGAATCCAATCTTCAAGAACAGCCGAACGGCACCTTTGCTTTAGAGAAACGTTTTAGGGTGAAATTTTAATCACCCACGACCGTTACACCCAATTCGAGACAACATTTTTATAAGCTTCTTCATAAATATTAGCAACAGTTGTTTTGCTTTTTAGTTGATTCTGCTACAACGTGATTCTAATAATATACATAGTTAGGTACATTTTATTGCTCACGTTATTACAATATTTTAAGTTAGTGTAGATGCAACGTTTATAATATGTTAAAAAGCAGTTAAATTAATGTAACGCGATGCTACTGTGCAATATGGTATAAACATGATCACAATGTTTCTTTTTACTCTACATTTATAATTAAGATGGGGAGTTATGCGATGGTTTCCCACCTAAAATTTTAACATCCTTTTTTTACTTTCTCCAACGAATTAGAATTAGTACGTTTAAATGAAACAAAAAAATTCGTCCGATGGCCGGTCGTCCGTTCTTATGTAAACACTATATAAAGAAAACTACCCGACCGATTTTTATGAAATTTTGCAAATAGGTCTTATCGATAATACCGCAGATCTTGACAGATTTTGGACATAATGTATCAAGCCAAAAGGGCCATTAACATACACAGATTTTCGAATTTTTAAATATTTAGAAGAATATTTATTTTACATACAGTAGAATCCGTTTATTATGACTCCGCCTATATTGACCAACCGGTTATTATGACGTAATTACACTACGAAGTTTGGTTTTCATATAAAATTCTTTATAGAAAAGTCGGATATAATGACTTCCCTTACAGTGACATGTCGCTTATTATGACCCATTTTTAATAAATTATGTCCGGTTATAATGACCGACATGATTCTTTACACCTCCGGTAATGTTCATTGATTCCCGACGACGTTCGGCACGTGGCTCGCTTTTGTTTGGAATCTCAGTGAGTAATTGACGCTTGAAGGTCACGCATTGTTTTTCGTTTGTTACTGTGAAAAAATGTCGTCTCAACGACGTAAAGCATTTACAATTGAGGAGAAAGGTGCAATAATATGCAGATTAGAAAATGGAGAATCTAACTCATGTCTTGCAAAGGAATTTGGCGTGGGTCATTCGACAATATCAATGATTTTCAAAAACAAGGACCGCATTAAGCAATCGTTCAATTCAAATGTTTTGAAACCGAAGAGGCTTCGAAAATCACGACAAGAAAATGTTGATGAAGCATTAATTCAGTGGTTTAAAAACATGAGAAACAAAGGAATACCTGTCAGCGGCCCTATGCTACAGGAAAAGGCAAATGGTTTTGCCGCGCGTTTTGTTCTCGACTTTAATTGTTCTGCAAGCTGGATCAGTCGTTTTAAAGTTCGACATAACATTGTGGCGGGAAAAATTGTCGGTGAATCTTCGTCTGTTGATCAAAATTCAACAACAAACTGGTTGATATCTGTGTGGCCGAATTTACGAAGACAATTTTCTGATGATGAGATATTTAATGCTGATGAAACGGGACTTTTTACAAATTAATGCCGGATAAAACTTTAAAATTTAAAGGTGAAAATTGTAGTGGAGGTAAGTTGTCGAAAGATAGAATAACTGTCATGGTAGCAGCGAATATGAGTGGCACAGAGAAGAAGAAATTGCTTATTATTGGAAAGTCACAAAACCAAGATGTTTTAGAAGTGTCAAATCATTACCTGTCGATTATACTAACAATCGTAAAGCTTGGATGACGTCAGAACTTTTGAAAAATGGCTTCGTGATTGGGATCGTGATTTGGTAAAGAAGAAGAAAAGATTCTATTGCTGGTTGATAATTGCCCGGCGCATCCAAATGTTACTGATTTAAAGTCTATAACACTTGCTTTCCTTCCGCCGAATACAACATCAGTACTACAGCCAATGGATCAGGGAATAATACGATCACTCAAAACGAATTTTAGGAAGAACCTTGTGCTCAAAATGATTAGTTGTCTTGATGCTAATGAAAACAACTCTTCTACAAAATAACGGTGCTAGATGCAATTCTGATGGTTAATGATGCCTGGAATAAAATGTCACAAAGTACCATTCATAACTGTTTCAAACATGCAGGATTCATTGAAAGGCACGACGGTTTACCTATTCAAATATCAGAACATGAATTCGATGAAGAAGATGACATTCCTTTATCTTTGTGGTCACGAAACCTAAATTCAGATTCTTTAGCAGCACCGGAAATGTGGGAAGAATATGTTGACATCGATAGCGCTCTCCTCACATTCGAAGAACCCACCGATGAAAATATCGTACAGAACATTAGTGCTAAAGAACAACTCGAAAGTGATGGGGAAGAGGAAGTCGAGGAAGCACCATTACCTACCGCAGAAGAGGCATTAAAAGCTGCGGAATTATTATCTGATTTGTTCACAGCAATATTGAAAATGATAATTTGACCATAGCTATGTCTTCTATACACAATAGTATTAGAGACTGTTTTACAATAAAATGAAAAACAAAAACAGACAAAATTACAGATTACTTACAGTAAAAAATACACTTGTATGTGTTATAATGTGCTGATTACGTGCAATTTTGATTTTGATTTAATATGTATGTATACATATTTAATTACTATGTTTCTGTATTAAAATACTTAAGTACATATGTACATATTTACATGAAAAAGATTTTTCATTTCACAAAACGCTTTGTATGACGTCCGCTTATTATGACGTGTTTGTCAATTCCTTTCGGTGTCATTATAAACGGACTCTACTGTATTTTTGATGCGATAAATAATTACTAAAAGATAAGAAACTAATTGTTGTAACAACATCTCCACCAATATCAATTGTACATAAAAGTTATGAGAGAAAATGTTGGAAATTTTATTGTCTATCACTTTTGTTTGAACCATTTTTTCCTAAAACGCAATTTTCATTTTCGATTTGTGAGAGTTGGACTTTTTCAACTTGTCTTAAACGTAGGCGCGCTATACCTCGTTTTGTCCCGACGAAGGGTTGTTGGTAGCGTTCGTATAACGGCTTATCAGTTAGATACATTTAACTATTGTTGGCCGTTACCGAAATGTTTTTAATTCGATTTTACAAATTGCTTTGCGGTGCACATTTTTCTTCATAATTTTTTTTCTACAACGTATTGTCAAATTTTTATACTACTTTGCATATGGATCTTATTTATAATAGTGCAGATCTGATTAGATTTTGGGAATAATCTATCGACCCAAAAGAACTGTTAACCTAGATTTATTTTTGAAATATTGAAATATTTACAAAAATATTCATTTTACATTTTTTCTTAAAATAAAGTTGTTTATAATTTAATTATACACAACTTTTGTTTAAACTTATTTTTTGATCCGATAAGTAATTACTGAGATATGACTATCACGTAACACTGATGGTTTTAACAATGCCTCCAACAATATTAATTATAGAAAAAAAAGTTTTTTATAAAACGCAATTTTTATTTTCTCTTTTCAATTTCAACTTGTCTTAAAACGAACGATGTGAAGTACTACATAAACACGCTTATTTAATTTCTTAAGATTTTTTTCCTTAATATAATTTCTTGTGTCAACTTTGGTAAATATTGAATTGCTTTAAATGGAAACGTTAGTACTATTAATCTCTCGATTAATCTAGTTTACTATCGCTTCGTAATTACGAATATCGGATTAAAAACATTAATGTAATCAAAATTTGCGTATAATTAAATTACCAAAATTTGAATTAGCGTGTAGAAAAATATTTTTGGTAAATTCCAAAAATAAAAAAAAACGTATTTAGGTAATTTATGTCGCTTTTGACTTAACGGATTATGTTTAAAAATATCGATATGCTAGCAAGTCTTATTAAAATCGGGGCGGTTTTTTGAGATGTCAAGTTTACATTAAAAAAGAAAAAGCAAAAGGCACGTATAGGACCCAAGCCGAACAATGGAAATATACAGGGAAAAGATGAGAAGAGTTTTGAAAAAATATAGGATGGAGGATTCCCAGAAAAATGGAAGTAGGTTATAATATAGTATACAGGGTGAATCGCCACCAACAGGACGAAGATTTATAGCGAAATAGTTAACAAGTTTTGTCATTTTAGTAGCTTGCAGGTTGATAAATTTTACATTTTAAAATTATTTTGCCTCAAAAAAGTGTGGCGCATCAAAGTTTTTTTTATTGCATTTTTGATTGCCCGTAAAAATAAGGTGTACGTTCATAAGGTTCCTTATACCTAAATACAGAGCGTTCTAAGTTACGTCGACTTTTCTAAAATATGGAGTATTAAAAATTCAATATCTCCTGATTCAACAAATCATAAAAAATGACTCTTATGTCTAAATAGTTGGATATTAGATTAATGTATTCCATCATCAAATATTAAACATCTCTTTACAGGGTGTTTAGAATTTACAGGTTAATAATTGGTTCATTCAATATGTAATATGAGCATTATTTTAAATGGAACACCCTGTATTTTATTACTTCATAGTGTTAACAAAAATTCCTCTTTCGAATGATATATGGGTGTCCTAATGCCTAAGTGGTAAAGTTTTTACGCAATTTACAATTTCCTTAAAATTAATGGTAGCGAGAGATTTTAAAACAAAAATGCATACGTAATTTAATTAGTTAATAACATTTTAAGACATTACAGTCTGATAATCACATGAGTTTCAAAAAATCGTGTTTTGTTACATGTTACACACAATATTTAAAAAAAATAAATTAAAAAAGGAATTAAACCTATTTCGAATTCAAATTCTAATCAGGTGTGACCGATGTTACCATGGTTACGATTTTCAAAACGAATGTCGAAACAAACTCACAAGTGACGAAAATTTAATTTTTCGTAAATAGTTACAAGTTGACCATTTTAATACTTACTTTAGTTATGAAAAGTGTCACATCTGTCACGGAAAATCCTAATACAAGTACTACATATGTTTTTTGGTTGGATAATTTAGGGATCAGTCAAACGAGTGTGAGAAGAATTGAGCAAAAACTGTAACACTTAGGCATAGGACACTCTTATACCATTCGAAAGAAGACGTTTTTGTTAACGTTATGAATTAATAAAATACAGGGTGTTTCATTTAAAATAAGGCTCATATTACATATTGAATGATCTAATAATTCACCTGTAATTTCTGAACACCCTGTAAAGAGATGATTAATATTTAATTATGGAATACATTAATCTAATATCCAACTATTTAGACGTAAAAGTAAATTTGTTATGATTTGTTGGATTAGAAGATATTGAATTTTTTTAATACTCCATATTTTAGAACGCTCTGTATTTAGGTATAGATAACCTTTATAAAAGTATACCTTATTTTTACGGAAAATTAAAAACGGAATAAAATACAAGGTGTTCCATAAAAAACATAACTTTGATGCGCCACACTTTTTGGGACATAATGTATATTTCAAAATAATTTTAAAATGTAAAGTTTATCAACCTGCAAGCTACTAAAAGACAAAACTTATAAAACTTTACTGTTTTGCTATAAATCTCCGTCCCGTTGGTGGTGATTCACCCTGTATAAGGAAGAGACAAAAAGAAGGTATACAATAGACCAATCAGTATACTTGTATTTTTGTTATTTGTTTTTTTAAGTTTTGTAAATGAGATTAAATTCTCTATAGGATAAGTCAATACAATTTTTATTATAACATAATCAAAAATAATAATCACTATTTGATAAAAAGTTCAATATCGCTACCATTATACGAGTGCAGAATTTGAAAATTGTATTTACTTATCTTATAGAATTTAGACTCATTTACGAAAATTTAAAAAAATAATAAAAACATAAAAAATAACAAAAATACAAGCCTGGGGGAGTGATCTCTGGGACACCCTGTATATAAGTGATTCGGGAGAGTATCTACATAAACAACAAACAAAAGGAATTAAGATAGGAAGTAAAATGGTAACACTACTAGCATATGCGGACGATTTAGTCATTTTGCAAAGAAAGAGGAAGGATGAAAGAAATAATAAGAGTAGTAAGGAAGTACCTAGAAAGAAAAGAACTAGAAGCAAATGTATGAAAAACAAAAAAAAGGACGAGGGAAGAAAATTAAATGGTGATGGGGAGAGGAATCATTAGATATGACAACAAAGGTATTGACTAAATAAGGAAACTACAACGAAAAGGAAACAGTATATTAGGACAAGTATGGGGAATCAGAGAAAAGTTGTTTGGGGCAGATATTGAAAAGAGAAAGTGGTTGTTTGAAAGACTAGTGAAATGCGTGATGATGTATGGAGCAGAGACATGGGGGTGGAAGAAATGGGAAGAATTGGAGAAAATACAACTAAAATACTCGAGATGGGCGCTATGACTGGACAAAGATACCCCAGGATACTTAATAAAAGAAGAACTAAAATTAGAAAAGATTAAGATACAAACAGGAAGAAGAGCGTTGAAATGGGAGGAAAGGATGGAAAGCAGGAAAGAGGCCATATTATTATACGAATCTAGGAAAGAGGTAGAAAGTCAAAAACTAAAATACGGGGAAGAAGATAGAAACGAATATTACCAAAGAAGAGGTTACGCAAGAGAAGAAATTAAAAGGTTGAGAGGGGAGAAGAAGGATAGATGAAATAGTATTAAGAGACAAAAATAGCTAGATGCAAGAGAGAAGAGCGAAAATAAAACAAGGGAAGTATAACAACAAGTACAACGAATTAATAGTGGACAGAATCCCAAAATATTTAACAGAAGAGAAAAGCAGAGAAGAGAAAAAGTTAATAGCCAGGTTCATATTAGAAACAAAGAAAACTTAAACAAATATTGGAATACGGACGAAGAGAGATGAATCTATGAAACATAGAGCATTTGTTAGAGGTGTGTAGTGAAAATGGAAGAAAGAACCAAGAAATCAATATTGGGGGAGGACGGGGAAGGATCAGAATGGATTAAGGAAGTGATCGAAAGAAGGAAATGGCTAAAGGAAAGAAAAGAAAACTTTACAGATAAAATAGCATATATAAAAAGGGGTTGGAAGGGTAGGGGTGGTGCTGGTGTTGGCGCATTATAAATATATTTATTTTGTATTAAACCATATTAATTTGTTATTTAAAACAACAAAACTCTTACACCAAGTGTTAATGTTGGGTTGTTGTTAATTGTAAAATAATAAACGAACTAAATATTTGCGATAAATATAAAGTTTGTTTAATTGAATTTGTTTATACAAAAGTACGATATTGATAAGTTATATTATTAGAACAAACAAATAAAAGGAATAACGACGTTCCATATATAGTATTATATTTATTGTAAAATATTGCTATTCCTTTTATTTAAATGATTTTATCAAAATTTCTTTTGGAGATAGTCCTGCAGGATTTACTGTGTCGAAATTTTAAGAAACTGAAGGACTACAAGTTTACTATGTTTAGCGTTAAATCACTTTCACGTGTGCTTTCCACATATAAGATGTCTATGCAGTAAGAAATTAATTTGAACTTGACAAAGTGGGAAACTAAAAAACACATTTTTTAGTATGGTTGAATTATTTAATCTAGTTTAAAATTAAAACACATCTCAAAAAGGCTCCGTCACCGTTTATTGTTTAAATATAAATTATAAAAAAATATTACTGCACATACACGTTTATAATTATTTTACATTGATATAGATACAACGCGTTGGTATAAGCGTTTAAACATAAATTTTACAGGTCTCTGTTTTCACACACATACACCACTGAATTGTTGCATTTTCATATTTATATACATACATTGCTCGTCACAGTATACACTTTACACTCACATCAAGACGTTTTCGTTTTGATGACAGTACGATAAATTACATTTAGATTTATAATAACGATTAATCCCATTCTCCAATATACATAGTACGAGGTTGACTAGGAACGTATCCCCGAGTTGGAACACGGATTCTTCCATAAATTTGATTGTAGGGAGACTCCGCATCACCATCTGCAAATGAAACCTCATTAAAAATGCGTTTAAGCCGAAATGGAAAAGACGTACCTATTCCACTTTCAAAACTTCTAGTGTGCCACATAGGTGGGTGAACATGATGTTGGTGTATGTGGTGTTGATGTGCAGATGATAATGACAGCGGGGAGGAGGAAGTTGTTGTTGTTGGCTACCGAAAATTTCTTCGCAGGTATCGGTTCTTTGCCCTTTGATTTCGAAACAAAATTGGAGTACGCGGGCACGTAACCCACAGTAATAAGGATCATCTAAAGGAGTCGTTTAGTGACTGTTTCAATAATTCAAACTTGATTACTTACCATATTTTTATTATTATTTTAGATTTTTCCTTGCCTCTAGAAAACGTGAAAGGTTTTAATCTGCTATCTTCTTCGGCATCGTCATAATCAGGCTGAAAAGTATATCGTACAGAGGACTACTCTAAGCATTTTTGTGCATACCTTAGGAATGTTATAGGGGATATAAATTTTCTCGTGGAGGTAATTTAGGAGGTTTCACTTCTGGCGTTGCGTGGTGCTGACTTTGCAACAATAGTTGCTCTCTGGTAGCTGCAACACCATGGGGCCTGCAAAGCCTGAACTACCAGACGATCCGCTTCCATTTCCAGCTACGCTGTAAGGGTCTTCGTCGGGTACAGGAATTCTCGGTCGATTTTTGATGTCTACCACTCTTTGAACTAATCGGAAGATTATTCAAGGCATTCAAGAAAGGAGGATGCGTTACCTGGAGGTAATTTTGATTTTAACATGTCCATTGCTACAACGTTGATAATAAGGACCCATATGGGGCATTCTAGAAGTTCAGTTCAGATTTAACGAATCCAATTGCGCTAAGACATTGACATTCCAATCGCCTCCTATCGGGATAAGCTCGACGGAGTTCTCTGTTTACGTTGGACTGAAATTTTTTCATATCGAACAACTACAACAGAGAGTTTAAGTTGCAAACATTAAAGTCTCTTGGGATATGTACCTTGAACGGTTTTTCGGGTTCTAGCGCACATCCTGGTAATTTCAAGACTTCGTTTCCGATCGCGTTTTCGTCATCTTGCCCAGTGTTCTTTACGTATACATTACATTTTGATAACCTTTTGATAAGAATATTTCCGGCGTCGTCCATTTTGATTTTGACGCCCTAAAATAGGGTGGGTAATTATTATCAAAGATAAAAGATGTGAAACATCTTACGTGACCAATGTGTCTTTTGAATTCTTCCGTTTTTTGATCTCGCATGGGATTTTCAAAACCACACAATCAATTCTGTTTTAAAAAAATTAAGATTAGCAATTGGATTACGTGAATATTACTTTTTGGTTCGTGCATTATCAACTTGTTTTTATTGTCATATTCTTCCCCAACCATAAGTGTTTAAACTGAGTTGTATCTGAAAGCGACTTTTTTAGGTTAGTGCATCGTCGTTATATGTAACTTCGTTCCAGGTTACTGTGCAGACCCATACACTCAATCGTGGATGCTTAATGAGATCAATAAATACGGCGTAAATCACTGTTCTGATATCGATTAGCAATGTAAAAATAAGCATTATAGAAGACAGGAATAACACTGTTTTGTCATTTTTCTGGAAATGTATTAAATGCTACCAAAATGGGTAAAGTGAATGTTATTTGTGTTTTTGCGCAAATGTTTTCAAAGGCATCTTTTGTTGCGACTGTATTGTGCATTAAAAGTTAAATCAAACAATACAAAAATATTTTGACTGCCACGACCACCCAAAGACTGTTCTTCGTTTTCTTACGATGTAACGGCGACACCGAAAATCGATTATGTCAATCTGGCACTTCAGGTTCATGGCTTAAGGAAAATGGTGTGCAGTGTTGGTGGGCAAAGGGGACGGCAGCGGATGCGATTCAGGTTAATAGCATCCGTTGTTGCCCAACAAGCCAGAATCTTTAGAATCAAGGACCTTTCAGATAGTTGAACTTTTCAGATATATGAACTCGTTCTCTCTTTAAGAATGCAGGTGAATAATGTTCTGATAACACAATTTTATTTTTCTTCGTCACCCAACTCCCACATTTCATAATCAAAAAAATGATTAATGCGATTCATGCTCTAATAAAAATAATTCTTCTTCGTCTTAAATTAATGGCTTGTATTAAGTTTATAAATCGTGAAGTACTGACTTTTAACGTTTTATTAAAGTGACGTGTTGTAATAATGAACAATAACGTCACTTCTGTTATTATACGAAGAATTCGGACAGCCAGTTCTTCTGTATTAATCATTTTTAATATAAGGACAAAAAACTGTCTTAAAGTCATCATATACCTCGAGTACTATTTAAGAAATCCACCAAGTCTATAAACATTCAAAGATGCTACTTTGATAATAGTATCATGTGTTTTGTCATGTTTATGCTTTGACATATTAATTTAGTATGCGTTTTTTCGGTTTTCTTGTTTACCTGAGTTGTGCATATTTTCTTGTGACCAGATTGTTTGTGGTGAAATTTCTGAACTCTCTTCGAATTTATAAATTTTTTTTCAAAGGCTATGAAGCGATTTTGCCAGAGCCCTTAAGCATAGCGTGTTACATGATGTATGTTACAAAACATTTAAATTTAGTCATACGCTAATTGCCAAACCTTTCTTAAGTTCAGGCAGACGATTCTTTAACAGGAAAGTTAAGGGAAAAAGTTTCACCGATTACATATCTCGCTGTTAATTGGCGTAGTGTTCTGCGATACGCTTTATAGTTCCAGTAAGAACATGAAATTTTCGTTTTATATTACTGCCGCTTAGATTTAACATAAATGTGTCATAACTGCAGAATACTTTCATAAAAGGTAAACGAGTTTGAAGGTGTGTACATGATGCTTATAACGTTATAACCTTTGCAACCATACAAATAACTTTCTAAAAAATCAAAACATTTTTTTCTTCTTACCGAAATCCGTCAAAACCATCGTCGGAGCCGTTTACGAAGTCAATACCGAACACGGGCATACGCTTTCGCCACCCTACGATTTCTTTCCAAAACGATGACTTTCCTTAAATTTCGTCATCGATTTGGGTCCATTTAATCTAGCACTTCACAGATGTGATCCTGGAAATTAAAACGATGGATAAAATTCGATAAGGAAATTTGAATACCACTAACATACTTTTTTACGGTACCTGTAACACAGTTTAATAATCGTTATAAAGTTGTTGGTAAACCTGATTGATCGCTTCAAAACGCGCAGAAAAAGTTCGTTAAATGCCGTCACAAAAATGGCGCTTTGCAAAAATTGTTGTTCATGAAATTGCCAGTAGTTTTATTATTAGTATTTTTCAGTTGAATAAGTCTATAGTAAAAATGAGTCCTGTAGAAACACGAGAAACTTTCACATAAGTGAACGTATCGTGTATAACCTCGGCTGAATATTAGTTCGTTACAATTATAGCTTCTGATATTTTTTCAAAGTTGTCCCAATATATTCCACAAATTTAAATATGCTATAAAAATTAGAAAGTGTATCTTACACTATTATAATAATAAGTACGCGTTGGGTAGTTATTCCATACAATATAACGTTGCCAAGCAATGCAGTGATTGTGTTGCTTTAGCCTGGGTGCTTTAGCCGTTACGACAACGTCCTTGCTGTAATTAATTCCTGCTTCAGATACTGTATGGCTTGTTTAGTCTCGGCAATATATTACAATTATTGTCTACTGTGTCGGGTATGCCTGTTTTGCAACCGGTGTTGTTTTCTCAAAACGTTAAACTGTTCGGCGAGTTGTTCTGATTCGGTGCCAAGACGAAAGTCGCTTTTATGTCGCGTTGCGTTTTCGTCGAGATCGGTGTCAGCTTTTAAAGAAAAACCGCGCGAAAAATGTTTATTTAATTCAGTTCAAACTAGGAAAAAATGTATTGATGACAAGATTATAATAATCATCAATAACGTCCCACAATTTTCTCAAAACATTAATTCACTGGTTATAAATTATTGGAGTTGTAGATACAGATCAGATAAACACGTAATTTGTTTAGTTTGGAAACATTTTTTGACAAGAACTTGTTAGTTTGATTAATTGTTTCTAGATCGAAAACTATACTGTCATTACTATGAAGCATTATTTGCCGATTATTGAGTTCAATACACTTACAGTCCTCGAACGTGAAAATTTTCGAAATTCACCGAAATGTGTGGGCTGGAGAGATTTTGTCGTCGCGGCGTCGTCTGGTCTGGTGCCAATGAACTTTCGTCGCTTCAAACTTTATACGCTCGTTCGTTTCGATTGAAGGTTTAAATAGCAATACGTAACTAGG
>JALBCR010002139.1:0-15598 GCA_030710515.1 Abscondita cerata | reverse complement strand
CTGATGTACTTTGATTTCAGTTACGTATTGCTATGATTGACCACGAGGCCGCCACTGGTTTCGACTACTCAGTAGTCTATTTAGAAAGAATATATTTTTAGTCTTTAAGGGAACGATGTTTATTGCCAATTTTAGAAATGCTAATATTTTAATCAATGTGCCTTGTTTTTTTAGGTAAATGCTTTCAGATTTTTGGTGTTACAACATAATTAGACTCCTTCGACTTCAAGTTAGTTTTTATTTTACCTGCTACTACTTTATTTTTAATGTATTTGACATTTAAACAGGCAAAAAGAATTAGTTTGACAAACTCAGTTATACTGGCATCGCCTGCTAATCAATCAGTAAAGTATGTTAAGTGCATCGTAATCCACCGATAATTTTGAGTAACATGGAGGTTTAACGCACGAGTGTAACATTTACTCAAAATTATATGGTATTACATTGATCACAAAACATATTTTGATAAGAGAATATCACAATGTAGATTTCATACAGAATCAAATGCGAACCGTACCAAAAAATATGTAGTCTTGACAACAAATTAATAAAAAGTAAAAATTTTGTAAATTCTATTATCATACTATTTTTTTATTATCGAATTATTTTCTCCTATGAATTCCTATTAATTCGGTTGTTGGTGCTGCTAAAATGACGAATTTGAAACATCCGACTTACAAACCATACAAAAACCATCGCTGAAACTCACTCCCGAAAATATTCAGAAGTCAAAAGTCAAAATCAGATACAATTTTGTGAAGCGAGACAATTCAACATTATGGAAGATGTCACAATTCCGTGTCACAATTTTGAAAGGTTAAAGAAACATGGTGGCCGGGATTATAAAGAGGTGTCGTGGAATTTAGCATTTTGGTCTTTACTTCTGGAAATAGGGTCTGCTAAATTATTTGTAACGATATGAGGTGCAAAACAAACATTCTTGCCTTAAATTTGGTCGGCACTCCATTTTGAATTGATGTGATTAATCCATTACATTTGAATTTTTTTGCCAGAATGAAAAAATGCCAAACAGTAAAGAGAATATTTCGGAAATACACACAAATATATCATGTGCAACATGGACTGCCAGTATTTTTTAAATACTATGTATTTATAAGGGTTTTTTAATAAATATAATACAAAATAGTTATGATGAATAAGTTTTTAATGTCAATTTTACATTCAACCGCTTATTATTACAGGTTTAATGCAGTCAAAGCAATAGTTGATCTTTTGATCTTTGTTCAATGTTAATTTCCTTATGTCCTGTAGTCCGTGTTACAAACTGTAGAACAAAAATAATAACAATGAAGTAAAGAGTTCATACAGGGTGTCCCTTAATTCTGGTCTGGGACGATTGCGCAGTTATGGTAGAAGAACGTTGTACCATAAACGACCACATATTCAGAAAATTTTATTGACTATACCGGGTGTTCCAGTAACGTGTGGCTATATTAACTTGCATTTTTTTTATATAGAACACTCTGTATTGTATTACAAATTTAAATTTCCACGTTTAAGAGCTTTTCAAAAATATATGGTGTTACTATATTATACAGAGTATTTTGTAAGATATGGCCAATAGTTTACAAAAATTCCATTTGCCGCTATAACAATTAATTTTATCAACAATGTAATTTTTACACTAAATTAAGTCTTTCGCTTTATTAGAGTTATGATAGTGGGAAAAATAATGTATACGACCCGCACGGAGAGTTTCTCGTAGGCTGTCGCCTTGTGTACGAACTTTTTTTTGCATGATATAATTTACTTTCTGTGGTAGTTATTTAAATAACTATTAGTGTGGTTATTGGGTGACCAACCTGTAATGCGCTGTCAAACTAATTGCACACCATCATAAAAAATTAGATTTTTACGCAACTTGAATTTAGTAACGCTAAACGATTCCTTATGCTGCGAGCTGCGCAGTAGCAGATTGACGGATAACATCAGTCGTGTCAAATATTCACAATAGTATTCTTTTATTAAATAATCGTCATCGCTTATTAGAGATAATATCAATGTCACCGCAATAAGGGAATACGTTATCAGTTATTAATGTTTTCGTTAATCTTATGTTACTACTCAGCCGCAGTATAGGAGTAAATCTCTCTACCATTGTTTCCTGTTAATTTTGTGTTACTGCGCAAAGCCGAATTTTAGGGAATAACGTTTACCTTTACTTAAATTAATGGCTAGTTGCACTGACACAAGTAAACTTAAGTGAAGCTTATCAAACAATAGTTACTATGGTTTTTACAATTGTATCTAAGTTTTTAAACATAACCTACTATTAGTGGCGTAAAATCTCTCTATAATCACAGAGTACGTTATTTTAAGTGACTCAAAATCTTTCTATTAAATAGTGTATCCTCTTTTGCTATCTAATAATAAAAACTTCTATGGTTTTTTAATGAATTAGTTTAAGGAACGCAACAAGTCTCGACAGTAACTTTTTTTTCAACAGAACGAAATTTAAATTAACAATTTATTAGAAATGTTTTGCCTGACATATAGGCAACTTACAGTACATTTTGTCATCGATGTTTTATATATTTCTGTATTTTTTATTTTTAAAGTAGGGTGTAATATTGTACCTCATCGTTGTTGATAGTTTAATGATTGACATTGTTGATATCTATTAGCCCAAGACAACGATTTTAATTACTTTTGACGATGTAGATCAGCTTGCCACTTTGATTGTTAAGAGCGGTTTGAGGTAGGAAAACGCCTGTTATTGCGTGTTTTATCTATACCATCAATTTACTTTTTGGGAGTGTTGTTCTATTGTTTTATAAAACATGCTTTAGGCTAGGGTAGATGTGCGCATGTACGTAGGAGACATGTCAAGTCAGTGTAAGAGTGGTGATGAAAGAGCGCACCGCAATAAACTCGTTAATACAATATTCCATCAGTTATTAATTCTCCTAGACTGCGTAATCCCACGGCATAATCTTGACAACAACAATCCCTTACATTTCAGAAGTGGTTGCGATACGTTTAGTCGTGTGTGAGAAAATTTTATCGTTGTGGAAAAAAATGGCTACCGCGAATGCCCGCGATTTTCTTGTGAAGGACAATACCACGGAAGAAGTCGGCAGTTCGATTCAGAGCAATTTCGGGAAATCGTTACATAGTGATGATAGAAGTTGGAAATCTGTGGAAGATCAAACTGAAAAAATGGGTATGGCACAAAATGGCGGGATGCATGATGTATCAGCGATAATGGAAACTATGTCGCAAATGTGCGTCACAATGAATAAAATGATGGAAAACCTGTCACAAGCGAATGCAACAGCACAGTTACCTACCGTAAAAGAATCATTTAGTTTAATGCCAGATATGTCAAAAACAATTAAAACGTTTGACGGTGAAAAAGACATCAAGGACGCCAAAATTTGGATGGACAGTATAAACAACAACGGTAATTTATACTCATGGCCTGACGTTGTGAAATTGGAAATCGCAAGATCTCATTTAGTGGGCGCAGCTAAAAATTGGTTCATTATACAAAAAGAAAAATTCAATTGCTGGAAAAACTTTGAAAATCGCTTCATTGCTACGTTCTTTTCGAGGTCAACAATCGGTGAAAAATGGGATAAATTAAGAAGAAGAATCCAAAGATACGATAAATCATGTTTGTCTTATATTTACGATAAAATAAGAATGTGCAAAGAGCTTAATTTAGAAGTAAACGTAACCGCTGAAGAAGTAATTCGTGGGTTAGCATCAAAGAAAATGAGAAATTCAATACGCTTGCAGAAATTCGATCAAGACGATGACTTAATAGAAGCAATTCTAAAATTCGAAACATCTGCTGCGAATGATCCCAAAAAGTACTATGACAAATTCGAAAAAAATACTTACTCTAAAAGTGACAATGTGAAAAAAACCGGAAACAAGTTTGAAGAATTTCTGACATTCCATGGTATTAAACATACGTTAACCAGCCCTAGGCATGCATAGGGAAACGGGTTAGTAGAAAGGGTTAACAGAACTCTTTTACCAATAATGATAGGACGAGGCAAACCGCAATCATGGGATCAATTTTAGCCTGAAATAGAAATAGACCTTAATGCATCTGAGAATCAAACTACTGGAATAAGTGCTTTTGAAGTGTTGTATGGTTTTACGCCACATTTTTACGATGGTGTTCTATCTGAAGTAGCAGACAACGATCGTGATTGGGTTCCACCACAAGAATTACAAGAAGAAATGCGAACGGTAATTCAAGAAAATCAAAATAAACAAAAAGAACAGTACGACAAGAAAAGGTACATTGGAAATAAATACAATATTGGTGACATTGTAGTTATGAAGAGCCAAGGACAATGTACTGGTGAGTCAACGAAACTTCAACCACGTTATAAAGGACAATTTGTTGTTATTGCAACATTACCTGCTGATACTTATAGAATTAAACGTTTACAAAGTACAAGAAAGGATGCAATTACGGCACACGTGTCACAACTTAAAATTTTCAAAAATCAAGATAACTTGGAAGAATCCGAAGGTGAAGATTCAACTGACGAATACGATGACATTCCAGACTATGATACCGAAGAAAATGATAGTGAACAAGAAAACGAGATTGAAAAGAAAGATGGAAACAACGATAAACAGTGTCGTAGAGTAAAGAAACTACCGAAATACTTATTAGATTATGATTTATCATAAGCAAAAAAAATGTTTTTATGTTTAATGTTTCTTTTTACATATGCTTGTATTATGAATTTGCGTTATTTTGTATCTTATTTAGTTGTGTTTTTGTAACAATGAGGACATTGTTCCCTCAGGATGGACTAGTGTAAAACATGCTTTAGGCTAGGGTAGATGTGCGCATGTACGTAGGAGACATGTCAAGTCAGTGTAAGAGTGGTGATGAAAGAGCGCACCGTAATAAACTCGTTAATACAATATTCCATCAGTTATTAATTCTCCTAGACTGCGTAATCCCACGGCATAATCTTGACAACAACAATCCCTTACAGTTTGTCCAATTTTAAATTTTCTGAAGCTACTGTATTTTTTGTCTGCTGTTGTAGACAAATATAAAATACAATTGTAGACATTTGTAGATAGTCTGATGCCTGCTATGTGTTTACTAACCCTGTGATAAGAGCTTATTGTATCGTATCTAGGTGTTGATTGGCTCTTTACTTTTTATACAACAACAACAACAACAACAAGTTCATCATTTTCGCTCGAATGTTAATTTGATCTATTTCGATATTTTGCTTAAATTTATGATGAAATGTATGTGTCACTATATGTACTCCCGAGCCAGTGATGAAAGACTCATCACGATGCAGACAATTACGTGTTGCAGTAAATGTACTTGATGCTGCCGTTAAAAAATGATGCGGAAGAACGAATCGAGATGCTGCGCTAATTGTTGGGTTGCTGCGTTGATTGTATGTTACTGCTGACCTGTTTTGATGCTGACGTTACTTTAGAAGCGAATTTTGCAGATGCGTGTGTTGAATTTGACGGCGTTAGGCCATCAAAGAAAGACATGATAAACTTCGTGAAGTGGGACAGACTTTTGCTTTGTATCTGTATTTAACTGGTACTATTTCAAAGACTAAAAGCCGGCAGTGTTAAGACAAATGTGTGCAGATTTAATCGTTGATGTCTGTCATGTAGAGCGTCTTGCTTTGGTCGTCTGTAATAGCGACGTGAAGTGAGTTTTCGCATGATGTACAGCAGGTTTTTCCATAAAATTACTATAGTGACGTACAGTTTTTCTTCTCCCGCATTGTTGCACATGCAATCCAATACATTTATAAACCCAGCACAAATTGTTGCATTTGTATTGAACCGGTCTGAATTTATTGATAAAAAAGCCATTCAGTGGAACTGTCTGAGTTTCATAGTAAATCATAAAAGTTGTAGATCAAATGCAAGATATATTCACCCATGTTGAAAGTATTGAAGATTTCTGAGTTTGACCCAGCAAACAAAAGTTATTATTACTGACAAGCTGATTAAATTGAACAGTTACGAAGAGAATGGAGCTTTTATCCGTACGATGTTTTTGTTGTAATGGATCAAAAGTGGTACGTGAAATGCCGCTAGAACACAGGGCATCTTTTAAATTCCGGAGATGCGTGCTCTGTCACTGTAGAAATTACAACTGTTTGATGTATACGTTCTACTAATTCTTCTCTTTGGTATTTTACTTGTTTTTGTCCCATTTAAAGTCCAATTTGATATTGATATTAATGTGTAAACAAATTTTCGTGGTCTAAGTTTTGTCCCTTTTACTTGCGCACGTTAAGTCGTCGATCTCGGTTACCATACTAACACCTTCAGTAACCGTTAAAAATATATCACAGCCACTTCCAACCCGTGGTCACCATTAAAACCAAACAACTCTAATATAGGAGGCGAACCTCCTACAAAGGAACGATAAAGCTGTAAAGGTAGAAATGCAGTAGTGGCGGCAACAAAAATCGATTGTTGATTAATCGCAATTACTGACAAAATTGAAAGCCGATTAATCCATTTTGAAACTAGATTTAGAATCTGTCTTAAAGTCGATTTTGTAAATCGGATTTTCAAGTCGAGTTTTTTTTTTTTTCTAAAGTCAAAAAAATTTAGGGAAAATAAAACGCTCGTTTTATTAAACTAGTCTATGATAAAGACAATAATATGATGGAAGGATTTCTTTAGTTAATTTGAAATTAAAGACTCAAAACAGTTATGAATCTTGCGCCAATGTTAGAAGAAACAATAATGGAAAAAGGCTGTTTGTTTTTTAAAATATTTTAGATTTTGAAGGAATTAAATTTTTTTACTATTAATCCAGCTTACGAAAGATGCTACATTTGTGTAAACGTCTGGTTCACCGATTCCGCATGGTACTGACCATGAAAAAATACCAATTTGTTTTCCATTTTGGACAAGAGGTCCACCTGAATCGCTACCACATGCACCTTCTCCCACTTTGGTCAATGTACATACTTGAGAATCGTAAATTTGTATACCTAGACCTTGATGCATCTTACCGCAAACATCATTAGGAATGGTCACTAAATCAATTTTTTGCAAATCAGTAAAGGGGGATCCGGGATAACTAGTAAGTCCCCATCCTGTAAGTGTACAAGAAGACCCTGCAACAATATTGGCAGTGTTTAATGCTATAGGTTGAATTTGTCGTTAAAACGTTTCCTTGACAAGATTGATTACAGCAACATTGTTTTCAACCGTCTCCATATTAAATTCAGGATGAGGTTTAAATTCTTGAATCTCGTATGAGTCTCCTTCATCAAACATTTTGATTGTTCCAACAACCACTTCCATTGGAACAAACCTAAACAAATTAGATAGACAATTACATCAATATTGCAAAATAATCAACATCAAAATAGTTAATATTTATTCCGTGAAAGGTGTGTTATTGAGTAATTTCTACAGTACCTTGTACAAATAGTTACTTAAGATAAAACTCATTAAGTTGATACTTGTGAGCGCACGCAAATCAAGTATTTCACGTTGCTACGTTTTTTTTATTGATGTTTAATTGATTTTTTTTACCTTAAAGTTATTTGTATAAGCAAGATGCTTTTATACTAAAATACTTCTTTAATTTGATAAGTAGCCGTTCGCTAAGAATATCAATGCCGTCACAAACTAACAACTCGCTGGCTAACCTTCAACCAGTCTACAAAAAAAATGTAAACAAGATTTTATTAAATGAAATAATGGAATTACGTTATGGTTGTATTTTGTCTGGATCTTTTGATTGTACCGACGAATATTTCATTGCTTTAACTACGAGATACCACACACACCATAACCAAATATATTAACCGTCAACGATATGCAAAACTAGTTCCTTATTTCTAAACAACTGAATTCTGTAACAGTAAAACGTTTGCCAGGTACGTTAGTTTTAAGAATTGCAACTTTGTAGCTTTACCGATTTTTTTTTGAATAACTTGTAGATATCGTATACGACCTCAAATCTAGATTTCGCTTTAAGTTTCTAAAGTTAATACGTTTAAAAATTACAATTTCACCATCATTTGTTTACTATTTAAAACAAACAAATAACTATTGTCGATTAATCACAATAAAAATGTTGGTTCCTAAGGTTATATTTTTGTTTTTCAAAACAAACGTTTATTTGTGCTTGCGTAATCTTACCAATTATTTAATCAGTAAATTGTGTAGAAATCCAAGCTCACTGACGATATTATAACCATTGCTTTTAAAGTCGTCTTGGCGCCTAACATAACTGTTAATGATTTATTTTTTAAATCCTAAAGTTTTAAACATATTGTATGTATGTGCGTTACTATACACGAGTGTGTTGTTGGTTGTCGTAACTCAATAGAATAAATTGTACTTTAAGGTCCTTTCTGTTTATTCTTAAAAACGATACACAAAGAATTGCCTACGCCCTTCTCTGGCAAAATAGAGCTTTAGCCGTGGTAGCTTTTCTGTTTAAGTGTTACAATATAGCAATCAAAGGTACGTAACAGGGGGTATGAGTATATAATGTACATACAAATAAAACCATCTTGCACCTGCAAGCAGGTGTTTTGTCTTTGGCTATAGTAACTTGTTTGACTTACGGATTATAGCAGTGAGCAGCCGTTAGAATTGATTTTGCAGAAATAATAGAACCGCCGCAGCTGTGCGATCTAAATACTTTTATACTCGCTTGATAAGGAAATTCTCCTTCTGTGGCATTATTTCCGCCAACAATTTTAGGTTTGTGAAGACGTGGAGCGGCTATTTGCAATTTATATTAATTTTTTAACTTAACTTTACAGAAACTTACGATTAGCTCCAGCAACTAGCAAAATAACTACAAATAATATCATTTTTACGTCTAGTACAGAAAAGTTGCAAACGGTTTATGCGTAATCTAACATTACCTTGACAACATCAATCTTGAGTGTCAAATTGAACTTTAATTCAAGATATAAAACATTTTCATTTTAATTTGTTAATACGTGTTTTAAATGATTTAAAAATAGATTCCGACAAAAAATTATTAAATTATTTTAAATTGTTTATGTAGAGGGATGTTTTGTTGTCCAGTAGTAACAAGAATACTCCATAGGACAACGGTTTGTCTAATTAAGTTCTCAATATTAAATTGATGTGTAATGATTAGCACTGTTTTTTATTTTTAAAACTTTGTCGCTGATGAAGTCTCTTACGATCATTGGCAAAACAATGGCCATCAATTTGTTGGCTTCTTAAGCGATAGACATTGTAATTGGCAGCGAACACTGGAGAAAAATGGTGACCGGAAAAATGCAATTTTTGGACAATGGTCTTACAGCTACAGAAACAATTTTTGGGTGGACATTGTCTAGACCGGTTCCAGTAACATCTGCTGCCACTGTGTCAATTTCAATGTTATTAAGGTAAGAAGAAGTAATAAAATTGTAGAACGTTGAGCTCATTGATATTTTCAAACGCCAGCACGTGTTAAGAAGATACACACATTTTGTGAAGCTAGTCAGAAGTCTTACGTAACTGTTGTGTTTTTGAGAAGTGGTGATCCTGAAGCAGTAAAAATGCAACTACTTATGGCAAAATATCACGTTGCTCCAATTAAACCAATATCAATTGCAAGGTTAGAACTCATGTCTTGTTTAATTGAAACCAAGCTTACTAATCATGTGAGGCAAGCTCTAGAGTACGACAATTTGCCCACCTATTTTTGGAATGATTTCACAACTGCTTTAGCCTGGATTTAAAAAAAATGGCGAATGGAATCCGTATGTTGGTAACCGAGTAAAAAAAATTATAGCGTTGATCAAACCCTAGCAGTGGAATTATGTAGCAGCCGGTGAGATAAGCGCTGCGTCAAGAAGATGCTCTGCGAGGAAATTGGTTGAGTTGAAATGGTGGGAAGGACCTGTTTGGCTAAAAGACTTTCCTAAAAACTTTCCAATTAATCAGGACATACTAATTGATAAAGAGAGAAAAGAAGTGGACGGTATCAGCAACGCAAAATACAAAATTTGTTAGTACATATTTGCCTACTGTTCAAGTGAATGGAAGGATTTATCGTTGGATTTGAAATCTACTCGCAAAGAAAAAGGATAGAACGTTTGCCAAATATTTGTATATGAAAGAAATGAAAGCAGCTGAGAGTGCAGCGTTAAGAATCGTGCAGGAGAAGCTTTTAATTCAAGTTTTAATTACATGTTTTTAAATGAAAAAATGATGTTTTAAGAGTTAATAATGAACTAGCAAATCGTGTAGACAACGAAGACTTCAAGTTTTCCATTTTGTTACCAAAAGGCCATCCTTTAGTTCACAGTTTGATTTTTGAAGTACACAAGGTTTTGTCATGCTGGGCCGCAATTTGTGTTGGGATATCTGCGAGAAAAATATTAGATAGTTGAATCTAGACGTACGATCACCAACGTGTTAAGAAATGTAAAATGTCAGCGTTTTAATAAAAACCAATAGATATACAGCCTGCAACTTTGCCTAAAGAGCAACAAGTGGCAAAGTGTTTACAACCACAGGTGTTGATCTTTGTAGACCTATTTATTTTTAAGATGGTAATAAGGCGTGCATCGTGAAAGTGCCGTCGACGTATTGAAAGCGTTGCCCGGTGAAACCGTCTACCAAATAAGCTTCAAACATTAATGTTAGAGGATGAAAGGGGCCCCGATAAAATTTGTATGTTAAATCGCCAATACGTAGGTTACCCATCTCCAGACGTCGAAGTGCCATCTCGTCAGATATTAGTAGAATGCGGTTGAACACGTAATAAAAACTTGCTTCCATTTTATATGTTTGAACTCCTCCGACTGATGATTTAAAACTATTACTTTACTCTTATATACATTTACACTCTAACGAATTCGCGCAAATTCATATCTAACAATATCTTATCCATAGCAAACATTATTAATTCTTTTGGTAATACAAGTGTATTCCGATAATCCAGTTTTATCTAGAATTGACAACATATTTTGCTTAACTTCTCCGTTCATAGTTGCTACCGCTGCGATTGCACTATTATAGAAACGTACGTAATCTAATTTTGTTAATAAATCTATACGATTTGTTACTAAATCTCCCAATTTCCATAGTTGGTGGACTGAATCGTACGCTAAATAAATAGATTCTTCACCTCTCTGCATCCTCAAAACCTTCCAAACTTTATCCATCCATTCGGTAGTTATTTTGATACCGCAAACTTCGAGATACGATGGAGTACTACCGCTTCCGCAAAGCTATTTGTTATAACGGCTTTATAACAAATCAGCGTTTTCCATTCGTTTTCTGTTAAAGTAAGACATTGTCCCTACCCATAAATTTAAGGACGGGTTCGAATTGAAGTTCTCCGCTCATTCCCAATTTGATCCATTTTCTATGACTTTTGTTTAACGGATACATACATTCCGCATACAACCGAGCGTTACACCCTTTCATATTGTTTTCAATTTTATTAAACGATGGTGTGGGTGTGTTTTTGTCAAAACATTATCACTTACACTATTTATCCCACAATCTTGCGCCGTATACGGTATTTGGTTGTTATTTTCTAACATATTGTCCCATTCGACAGAAGGTAGCAAATTAATGGCGTCTTGAACGGCATCTTCCATTTTTAACATTGTAATAGGGTTATTTATATTTAAACTTGATGAAGGATTATTTAAATTTAAACATGTCGCTTCTGTCATCGAACTTTTTAGGTACCATTTTGATTTTTGTTTTCTTCGGCATTAATTTTTCACCTTTTCCGCTCATACTTCGCTTCGAAGATGATTTATATTGACCTTGAACTCTGCTTGTCACTATATATACAAAGTTACTATAAACATACGTTCCCACAAATAAACCTTACTTACTCGTTAAACTTTGACGATTCCACACCAATTTCAAGTTTTTCGCACAACAAACACAATTATAATAACACGTGCTGTAGAGTTCGTTACCTTTTATACCCAATTTAATAATAATTATTGTCTCCTTATACAGACGACTAAACCAGAATCAATACTGAATTCCTACTTCAAACCCATCCTCTTATACAATACAACGACAACCTTGAGACGGTATTTAAGGGTCAAAATTCTTACAACTATGTATACACCAAACAACACAGGTCAATAAAATGAATACTTTCAGACAGTAATTAATTGTAAACATCAGAATCCTTTTAACGATTATTTTCGTCTGGTTTAAAATGTATACGATGTCTATAGAATGCAGTACAGGTAAATGATACAGGTCAGTATGATGCATACGTTACGCCTGTTAAGATCACCAAGGATAACACGTACAATGCATATACAATTGCCTCCTGCAACGCGTACGAAAGAACCTCCGCCTACAATTGCTTTGAGGAACTGTCAAACATTTGCCGGTTGTCCCCCAAAACAATGCGTTGCTGTTTACTTGAGGGGATCTGGTGCGTTTTAGATACAAGTGCATTTATTGAGCATTGGAGCAATTTATATTTTAGTGTGAAAGACCGACTATGATCTACTCCGATAATGGAACCAACTTTGTTGGAGCTAACAATTTGTTTAAGAGGTTAAATTGGGAAAAAATTGAAGATGAAAGTAATGTAAAACAAATCAGGTGAAAGATCTTTAAGAAAGACAGTCGTGATGATGTGGTACGAGTTGCAGAGCTGAAGACCGTTATGCAACGACCGTTGCAGCGTTTACACCACCTAGAATTATGGAATAAAGATCCTTAGAATGATAACAAAGAAACTGTATTAAATGTTTTTCCTTAGGCCGTCTACCACTGTAGTTCCGGATGCACCGCAGCCTAAAAGGCTTATTGTACTTCCTTTGCTTGTTAATCGACGTATCCAAATTCAATACCCTGCACTAATTAATGCAGGTTGTTGGGTGGATACGTATTTAACTCTTTTGGTAGCATTTTGTTGCGCCCAAAAATAAGCTGTCTTTTATTGTCTAGTGCCTTGCAAATTCACAATAAGTGCAGTACTGTTTCGGGAGCTCTTTCACAGAGTCGACAGTTAGTGTCGTCAATAAATCTTCTGATTTTTCCGTAGGTATTCTTTCACGGTTATGTGACCCGTTAGGAGCTCTGCCGTGATCTTTAACTGTTCCCGGCTTAACATTAGTAGTTTAGCCGTTTGTTTCACATAAGGTTCTATAATCATACACTTACTATGTATCAGGCCTGGTCTTGATGTTCTTTGCGAGTCCATTCGCTGACTTCTAGGCAACTTGATTTTTTTGATATGCCCAAAGCTGGTTCTGGCTCAACGTAAACATGTTGTGGCTCTCTGCCTGGCTAGCTTGTCAGCTTTGATGTTCCCTTACAGTGTCCGAATGGCTGCGTTCAGACAAGAGTTACCTTGTTTTGGCCTGACAGGGTATTGAGTGTGTTAGAACATTCAAAACCAGTCTAGATCTAGGTCTTTTGGCTTAAAAGAGCTCTCAGTATTACTTGACTGTCAGACATAATATAGATAGGCTTACAGTGGTAGTTCTTCTATATTAGTTTTTTGCACATTTGGATGATGGCAAGAACTTTTGCCTAAAAGACAGTCGTTAAGGCTGCCCAGGGGAAAGCATAACCTGATCCTTTCTTTCATTATATATTCTAATCCGGCCCCGAATCTCTGATTTAGAACCATCCGTATATCAGACCACTTGAAAGAGTGCGTTGTCAATGCGCTTTGTATAAAATTAAATTGGTTTTTACCTTTCCACAAAGGTAGGTGGAAAGATTGTAGAATTAAAATTAGTTAATTCTAATTTGTTTCAATAATACAGGGTGTTCAGAAATAAGTACATTAATCTTAACCAATGAATTCAACTTAACAAGATGAACAACTTTTGTAAGTGTCATTTTTCAGTTGTTCAACCCATCTTAAGTTTGTTTTGATCCCCCCCGCTCCCCCATAAATTAACAAATGTCCTATTTGCCTCTATGTAATGTTCGTAATTAAAGATAGCAATTATGGTTTTACAAAAAAATATCTTATTTAGTGAGGTAAGCGCTGCGTAAGTACGAGTGGTTCATTCGGAGTAGTCTTACTGTTATGATAGGGTTTTCTCATTACTGAACAATTGCCATTTTAAAGGAATACGACCCCCAAAATACACTGATGGCACTGATGTGAAGTGACAGTTCTCCACGGAAAATGGCGTCACCATCGAGAAATGAATAACCAACTGAAATTCTGAATAGAAAAATTTTGGTAACTAACCATGCAAGCATATTTGCAATGTAATATGGAAGGTTGTCTATACGACTGGATTTCAATTCTAATATCCTCTTTGATTTTGTGAGAAATACATGATTAATGAAGGCATTTTACACATGTTTGTATAAACTTCTTTAGTCATAATTTCTAATGTCAGAACATGCACTAGAAATTATGACATCGAATTTAAAGACACCCTGCATGAAGAGTTGTTAAAACACTGTTATCACAGTATAATGAGCACACAACAGCGTTTCTTGATCTACTAAACTAACCACTCAAATAATCACATAGCTGTGAGCTTAAAAACACTTACGAAATTTTTCTAAAATATTAATAAATCAAACTAATTATACAGCGGAGTGGTCATATTTTTTAATTAGTAACTTCATAAATCGTCGTTAGAGATACTGTGCTGATTGTTTATTATGCTGTGCTTTTACTTTAAGACATTGATTTTTGATAAAAACGAAGCTGAAAAATTTATAAAATAAAAAAAAACGTTGAAAATTGAAATTGAAATTTATACCATATTTTTAACCCAAAGAAAACAAATCGATTTTAAAGAATTATTTTATAAGAACATGTTAATTTATACAATGTTATACTGCAGATCTCTTAAGCTTTTCACTCCATTAATCCAAATGATGAAGAAGGACGATACATTTGTTGTAAACGTCTGGATTCACCCTACGCCGCACGGTACGCCCCAAGAAACAATTCAAGAAGTTTACCATTTTGAACAAAGGTCCACCAGAATCGCCCATGCATGCACCCTCTCCCTCTTTCGTCAATGTACAAACTTGAGTATCATATACTTGAACACCCTGGCCTTCAGGCATTTTACCGCAACGATATTGTCAAGTTGTCTGTAATTCAATTTTGTAAATCACTCAAAGGCAATCCGGGATAACTAGTAAGTCCCATCCTGTAAGTGTGCAAGAAGAACCAGGAACAACTTCGGCAGTGTTCAATGCAATGGGTTGGTTTTGTCGCTTAAAATGATTTCATTAGCAAAGATTGATTACGGCACACGTCACTGGTGAAGCAACTCCATAGTAATACAAAAATCGGGATGAGGTATAAATTCTTGAATGTCATACGAGTCGCCTTCATCGCCAAACATTTTTGTAGTTCCAACACATAGACTTGCATTATGAATTATTCTAAACAATAGTATTGAGTAAAATGTACATCGAATACTGTAATGAAATTAGTTGACAGAAACCAGCAAACTATATCAAAAATAAACATTAAGTGCACATCAAGCACCTACAGACACGTGTTTTACTAAGTAGTAGTGCCAATGTTTTTTGGTTAACTTAACATTAACTACAGATAAATCGTTGTATTTTATTTACTTACGTGAGGTAACAGTAGAGCAGCCGTTAGAACCTGATTTTGTGGAAATCC
>JALBCR010002138.1:0-22311 GCA_030710515.1 Abscondita cerata | reverse complement strand
CTATTAAGTTCAGTTACGTATTGCTAAATAATTTTTCTTAAAATATTTAATTTAATCGGAAGGTACTCGTTTTAATTTTATCTAGCCTAATTTTGCTTGCTAGAGTTCTGGTTTCGCTTCTCGTTCGGAATGTTCCAGAATGGGTTACTGCTGGTAGCTGATTGATTCAGCGGAGCAAGTGCTTTGATATTCTGAGTATTGCATAGATCAAGACGAAGTTATGCTTTTAAAGCTGTTGTTAAAGTTTGGTGCCAATGTTCTGCTACTCCATTTGCCGCTAGGATGAGATGCGATAGTTTGGCTGTGAACTGTTCCGGTTAACCATGTCGAAACTGGTAAACAACACAACGTCGGACTATCAAATTGTTTAGAGTTTATATCGGCAGTAGCGAATAAGATTTAGAGTGCCGAAACGTGTTATTAATTAGAGAGGCCGCAGTAAAATCTCTACAATCAAATAAGAGGTTTATTTTATTTTAAAATCGTATGGTACATTTTAAATATTGTATTGTGATGTAAGTGTTATGTATGGTGCCCCAGAAGATCAGTATAAAACCTGTACAGTTAAATGCACAGATTAAAAGCCCGCGTCGATGCACGGGCAAATTTTAATGCATGTTTAACCAATATGAACTGCGCCAGGCGGACGGACGCCCTGGTTTTCCGTTGGTTTGAAGGCAAGACCCATCGACATGCCGAATTTCAAGTCTCTACGACGTCTGAGTACCCGTTTAATTTCGGAGACAGATGAAATGTTATGTGACATATTAAAAAACTGGGAATATATCTTATGTCTGCCGTAAATTGTGCAAATATAGTCAAGATGTCATAGTTATCTACGACATGATCGTTTGGGTCGTTGCTCGACTGCATAAATTAAACATTTATGTTTTGAATATCCTCTTACAAACAGTGTCTAAAATACCTGATTGGTTCATAAGCAGGTAAGAGTTCTCGATCATACATACTATACGAAGTCTGTGAGTTATTTAACTTTTTGAAGATGAATTCTAATGGTTTAACACTATCTCCTCGAAGTTGATGCAAGAAGTACCAACTAAATGCATCATCTTAAAAATTGAAAAAAGTAGAATTTCACGGCTTGTTCGACTTCCCGAGTCATTGAGCTGTGGTCTGTTAGCAAAAGAAGAAGTTTCAAAAGACCACGACCACGTAAAGAACTATATGACTGTGTTCAAAGTGTAGTGTCAGCAAGCTTTGTTTTTAATCTCTTGAAAGTTGTAGAGTTCCAGTAGTCCATTTAATTTTCTTTTGCCTTTTGTTAGGGTTTTGGTACAATCTGAACAAAAGTTGCTGGATTATCCCAGAATGAAGAAGCGAACGTCTATAATAAACTAGGTCTAAAAAACTGAAAAATCTTAATCAACAGCATAATTATCTGTAGAAAAATATTCATTTTTATTAATACCATAACCTAAGAAAGATAATAATACACACTTTGATGGATTAATTTCTACATCGTGCTGTAAGTGTGGAATTGGGTACCTATTTGTCTGGTAGAGTTGTAGAGTTTAAAGCTCTACTAAACCTACTAGTTTCTTCTTTTTTTTGTATCAAAACCGAAGGACTTACACAATTAATTTCTAAAGATCTGCAAATTTCTAAGTTTAGCATGTGCTGAAATTGTAATTTAACATGTGCCAGTTATTTAGGTGTTAACCTTCTAGACTTTGATGTAATTGTAGGACGGACCTTTAGTAATATCGTATGATAATATTGTAATTCACAATAATTTTCAGGCGTTTTTTTATAAACATTTAGTAATTTGTCTAATACACAAAAGTGAGCATGATAGATTAAGCTGTCAGGGGTTGAGATAAAAATAGAAATTAATTCTCACATCTGGATTCTGTATAGAAAGGACATTGTTAAATTTGTTGTTTTTTGTAGTCACATAACATGATTTGAACTGTGCTTCTACTTGTATTTTCCAAATGTTATTCTTCTTAGACCGTCGCCGTATTAGTGGAAATTTCATTGTAATTCTTGAAACTTCGGAATTTGATTGCTTGTTTTTTTTTCCAGGGTTTTTTGAAATTAATTACTAACCAAAATGGTTTATTATTAAATTACGTCGAGGTTACTCTTGTACCAATTATTATTGCAGTTTTAAACTATTAATCAAAAATAATATTTATTAAACAAAAAAATGAAAATTATTTTTTTATAAAACGTAAATTAAATTAATTAATTTTTGTTTTCTTAAAATTTATTGAAACCGCTAATACTCCACATGCAAATCAATAAAATCGAAAGTAAAATCCGAAAAGTTCCAGCATGGAATATTAAGTATAAGAAAAAAAAGTAACAATAGAGAGAAAGAAAGAATAATAGAGGTAAGTATATAAGAATAAAGGAAACAAAAAAAAAAGAAAAAGATTAGAAAAATTAAAAATTAACAATATAATAATATATGTAGAAAAATAAACAAGAGCAGCAGCTGGAGTAGGCTGCAAAATCAAGAAATATTTAGAGGTGCAAATTAAAGACTGGAAAACTTAGGACTGTCATTATTAGATAAAATAACAGACATTAGCAAGACTTTTCATAAGTTTATACGTTCTAGTTTCATATAATAAAAAAAAAGTTCTACTTTCGTTTTTATAAAATTTGTTGTTTCGAAATATGTAGACACTCGATAACGTGAACATTTGAGTGTGTGAACAACTCGGTCCTGTGAACACAGAAATTTTTCTATTATTACTCGGTATGATGAACGCTCGATAACGTGAACTACTTACAAATCTAGACTTGCTTTATTAAGTGTTGCACTTTTGTTTCATATCACAGTTCATATCACAATCCGGAAGATTCGTGCGTGGGTGCTGTAAAATGCCAAAACCAAAAAATAGCAAATGCCTTACTCTTCATGAGAAAGTCAAAATCATTGAAGAACACTTAAGACGAATGACAGTAACTGCACTGTTCAAACAATGTGGTGTTGCCAAATCACCAATTTGTTCTTTGAAAAGAAGAAAGAGAAAATTCTTTGTACCGTTAGCCCCATTAAAGCCGAGTAAAAAATGTACTTTGAAAATCACTGTGTGTTCACCGATAGAAAAGAAATTATATAAACAACGTAAAATCTGAAAACAAAAAGAACTGGAATTGTACTCAACTTCAAATCCAACATGCACTCATATAATTTTTATTGCAAGTGATGGGAGGTTGCAGTGTTTTAAAAATCGTTACGAAATCCGATTATAGAAAATGGGCAAAAACTGTCATCACAACCAAAACTTGTTGATACTTATAAAAAAAATTGACTAAACTAATTGAAGAATGTGGATTTTCTGAAACTCAAATTTTGTTTGTATTTTAAAATTCTGCCTGATAAAATCTGTGTTGCACTTAACAAAAAAACTGCTTCTGTTTAGAAAATCGCTAAACAACACTTAACCTTTTTGAGCTGCACATATGCGACAAGTGTCCATACATTGAAATAACTCGTGATTGGCAAATAAAAGAATCATTTGAGTTCTATTGTGCCAACCAAGCAATGATATTTTACAATGAAATAATACAAAGAGAAACCAACAAAGAAGATAAGTTAACCCAACTTCCAAAAAGTAACGCATCGTGAAGCTATTCCAACTTTGAACATATAATTGAAGTGGGTCAAACAAAATGATGTTGATACATTGGACATCAGTATTAAAAAGATATACAAGAAACCTGTACTTTCAAATTCAGCTCAAAAATAAAAACAAACTAAAATTACCATTTTTTTGTAGAAATATTTTTTTAGTATTTTTTTTAAATAAACATACAGAAAATTTTCCATTATAATTTTTTATAATTTTACAACCTTCTCTAGTCTGAACTACTTGCGTTAATACAAACGAGGTTGGGATTTTATGTGTAATATTTCAATATATACCTATAATAAGTAGTTATTTGGAAGCTATCCCAAAGTTTTGAAATTACCATTTTCATGTACTACCCATTATTGTTTAGTTATTCATCTTTATTTAGGATTATTAAATGCAGTATTTGTAATAAAATTTTAACGATTCCGTTTTTTTCTACTGGTCAGCATTTAATCCGCATTTATGTTTCTGTAGTGCATTGTTCGATAAGTGCACTTCAGCCTAGAAGCTAAACGCGCACTTCTTGTAAGCTCATCGGCGCGCTTATTTACTGGTCCTTAGTGACCAATTTTTTAGTGTATAATTAAACATTTTCATGTATGATAGCAATTTTGCTTAAAAACGGGTCCAGAAACATTTGTTTACCAGAAACTTTTTAAAATTAAGCATAATGTATTGAATAAACATGCGGAGTCAGGATTCTTTATTAAGTAATTTTTGCATTAGCATTTTAATTTTAACAACTCAGTCAAAAATTCTTTTCCTTTTATCTATACCTAATATAATAATATTAATAAGTAAACAAGTCGATGGCGAAGCAAGCGCATAGTTATAGTAGGCCAAAAAAGGCCAGTGTAGATATGTATAAAAAGACGTCAGGCTCGGCCTGGTCGTTCGATGATATCACTGGATAGCGTATACTATCTCTTTGACAAGCGAACTTGTCAAATAAAAAAACGTTCTTCTCCTTTCGATCGTTATTAAGATACAAAAAGACTTAAAAAATACATGTCTAAAAAAATTTAAAAATTCAAGCGATCATTGATAATTGTTACCTGCATTTAACGCAAACAAAAGCCTGAATAATTTGGAAAAATAAATCGATTTTAAGTCTGTTAAATTAAAATGCCCAACAAAATTTAAATTATTTTTTTTTACATAGTTGCTTTTATATATTTTTTAAAATATTAGCGCCTAAGGAAAAACAAGTCCTTTACGCCATGTAAGAGCACCAGCTCCCATTCCAAATCCTACTCCTCTAGGTCCGAATGATCTTCCGTAACAACCTCTACAGTAAATTTCTCCATTAGGAGCATCGTTAAGGTTTGTCGAATCTAACGACTTTCCACAATCGGAGCAGCTGAAACATCTTTTATGCCAAATTCCATTTTTGCTAATCATTTGTTCGGCGGCATAAACTGCATATCCACAACGCGGGCAACCTTTTCCTGGGACAGCTTTACGACCGCTGTTAGGTCTAGCATCTGGGAATAGAAGTGTCGATTGTCCCTCGGTTGACATCAAAGTAGGAGCGTGACCGTAACCGAAACCTTTAGGTCCAAACAATTTCCCATAACAAGCGCGACAATGAATTTCCCTGTCGGGACCATCGCAAGCCAACATTGAATCTAACGGACGGTGACATTCGGCGCAATTGAAACATTTTTTATGCCACATCTACAAATATAGTTTGATGCAAACGACGTGTAAATAAGTTCTGAAATGCTTACAGTTCCTTTTGCAAGTTGTTGTTCGGCAGCAAATACCATTCCACCGCAGCGGGGGCAACCTTGGCCAGGGGGTGCCTTAATTGAGAGTAAGTATCTGGGTTATAGAAAGGACGGGAGGCTGAAATTTCGTCCTCTCTGTGGGAAATGTGTTAAGTACTGTAAACGTATACCCAAAACCAAACACTTACGTTAAACCATCAGTTTGTAAGAAACCAGAACCACATGCAAATCCATAACCGTGAGGGCCCCATTTCTTGCCGTAACAAGTTTTGCAATATACGTCCTTATCAGGACCGTCGCATGCAATGATCGAATCGAGAGTTTTATTACAATCTTTACATTTAAAGCATTTTCGATGCCATTGCCTTCCTTTAGCCAAGACTTCTTCGGCTGCAAATACAACTCCTCCGCAGCGAGGGCATCCGTGACCTGGAGATGCTTTAATGGCGGCCGTATCGATCACCGTAGTTTTCGGTCCTTGTCCGCTAGATATTGCAAAAATTACATTTAACGTGAAGAATATTTATAAGATGCGTAAGCAAGAGCAAACAATAAATGACAGAGGTGTACCTTCTAACACTATGGTGCGATAATTGTCATGCTCACATGAAACATATAACAAAGACGTGCAACAATGAATAAGGAATGTGTAATCTACCTCTGCCATTCAAGATCCAAGGCATCGCACATGAGCCCGAGGAATGAAACCCCCGCATGTCCTAAGCCTCTGGGACCAAAGCGCATTGCGTAGCAAGCTATATACACAAATTTTTTAATCATATACTGGTAATGTATTTCTGCTGAGGTTATTGTAAAACATTTACCTTTCTAAACCGACAATGTCGCTTTGTAGGGTGCCTCCACCTTGACCATATCCGTAACCCTTAGGTCCAAACTTCTTTCCATAACACACTAACGGGGTAACATAGTCAGTAAAAATGCAACATTTAACAAAAATTAAGCATGCAAATATTATATTTTTTATTACGGTGTGCTTCACGCACCTCTGCAATAAATATCCTTGTCAGGACCTTCGCAACAACTAATAGAATCCAGGCCTTTCGTGCATAATCCACACTTGAAGCAAGATTTGTGAAATCCCTTAAAATTAAATTATGTTAAATACGATATTACAAGTACAATTGACGACATGTTTCAGAAAACGTACATGTAGTTGTTATTAACACAACGCACGTTGGGTCGTTATTGTGAAAAAAGAAAAATTTTGTATAGGTACCTCTGCAGTAAACTTCGTGATCGGGGCCGTCGCAATGCAAAATCGAATTCAATGTTCTATTGCACTGCCTGCAGTTAGAGCAAGATTTATGGAAACCCTATCGAAGTTGAAATTTAATAAAGATTGTTTCAAGTTGAGTGGTATAAAGTGCGTTGTGTTTGTTCTTTCGATTCGAAAAACTTACCCGTCCTCTTGCCAGCATTTGTTCGGCTGCGTAAACGTACCCTCGCAACGGGGACATCCTTCTCCAGCTGGTGCCTTCGCAATTACTTTAGCCACAAGAGGAGCTTGTGATGTTAAACCATTTTCACTAAAACAAAAATCTCATTGTATTGAAACTATAAACGATAAATTACAAAAAAATTTAACCAGCTGAAGCATTTAGCGAAAAAGCAGCTTTTTGATCTAAAAAAAAACGTTTATACACGTGGAATTTGACATGTAATGAGAGAAGGTAAGTTGCTCTTGCTGCTGATCACCTGTTGAAAATATTTCTTTTAGACTTGAGGCACTTTCCTTATCCCATTACAGAGGGTTGACTGGAGAAAAGCAGGTTTCGGGAACATAAAGCGTGTGTTAATATGCGTGTTATGGCATAGTATGTACGTTTAGAAGGCAATTCTCACCGTTGAAATAGTTCTCCTGTTGATCCTCGACGAACCCTACTTATAGTTTTTTAACGTTTAAAAGTAACAAAATTTTGTGTAGTACCAAATGCGTTCCGCTTTACTAATTAGTGTTTGTGAGTTATGTGTGTTTGTCGTAAACGATTTAACTTTGGATTTGTACAAACAAAATTTTGTTTTAATTTTAATTTCTGATTGTAAAGAGTAGTGTATGTATAAATATGTTTATTTGAATTCGATAATTACATTCTAAATAATGAACAGTAATAACCGAATTGTCTAATATTCTAAATATATAATTAAAAGATATAGTATCTTAATTATATTTGTAAAAACAAGAATACAACATAACATTTAGACTTGTATTACATGGGGTGGTAGGGATAGGCACAGATGGTCTGCGGCGATGGAAGAGATGTTGACCGCAGTTGATGCTGGCGTCCCTTAGGCGCTGCGATAAAAAGGGACAAATGTCATGCATTTTACAAGGGACAACATAATTTTTATCCTAATAACTAACGCCTAGGCAAGCAACACACCTGATTTAAAAACAAAAGCAAAATTAAGTGCTTTACAATACAAGAATCAATCAGTGGTGTTAGCTTGCCATTGAAATAAAGACACATGGGAAAGATAAGGAAAAGCCCTCAAATCTGATAAACGCGACAAATATTATATCATCAAATGCGATTTTTGTGCAAGTTAAAATATTAATGCACTCACCCTTCTTGTAAATGAGCACCGGTGTCCATACTTAAGCAACCGGCACCGCCGCCAAAGCCATATCCTTTAGGTCCAAATCTACGAGCGTGGCAGTTTTTGCAGAATAATTCACCCTCGTGTTCGGAACAGTTGGTGGAATCTAACATTTTTCCGCAGAGACCTAATAATAACCAATTAATTTCGGTACAAGAAAATTCAATTTAAATAATTACCGCATTTGAAGCAGGATTTGTGCCATTTAAGTCCTCCGGCTACACGTTCTTCTGCGGCATATACGGACTTGCTGCGCACTTGGAGCACTTTGGGTTTTCAATTGGTTTGAAAGGCATTTTTAATGTGTGTGTGTTCGGCCTGAAACAAAAATTTATTTAAACAAAAATAAACCGGCATGTTACGTAAACAATCGCAAAAAGTGAAGCTATACCGCTGTATTAGGTCACTTGGCTCAAATCCAATAACTAAAAATATGAATCACAGTAACCAAGACTGTCTAAAATTATTTCAGGAAGCAAACGTTGAAGTTCTACGGATCGCAACCAAATAGTTGCGTTATGCCGCACCAAATTAGGAGGTGGTAGATTCGGTACGTTATCTAAAGTAACGCCCGTGTTCCTCAAGAGTACTCACTAGGCTCACTATTATTTACAAAACACAATCTCTTCACTTGCAGCAACACGTTAACACTTATTCACCGGTATATGCCGTACATACCTTTATCGGTTTCGATTGATAATTAATATGAACGTTAGCTCCAGGAGGCGATTGGACTTGCTTTCATGCCACTTACTACCACCGTAATTCGAATGAGTTGAAGTTACGCTGTAGCTCCTAGTCTATTGAAATGCTTTTGCACACGGCTCTTCCACAATGGGTAGGGGAAACCGAATAAGACGCGACTAGGAATAGATGTTTGAGCAATATTCTAATTTTGTTGAATGCATACATGGTAGATGAACAATTCCGATAAAACCATTTGAAGATATATGATATAAATATTTTATTGGTAATGACTTTAATGGTCGCATGGCCATAGGCCCATAAATCTTACTCAAATCATCAAATCTCGCGCGGTATCAAATTTCTTTTTTATTTTGTCAATTCGAAACTTTACTTACAAAAAAAAAACGTGCCCACGCTTTACCACTTTTCCAAAAATACAAACCAGAAAGTATGATGACTCAGACGATTGAAGATTCTCGAAACATTACCTTCGACTTTTCAGCAAAACTTAATTTGTTCAGCTACACTTAACGCGTTTTTTTGGTGCCACAACCAAATCGAAAAGCATAATTACTAGTATATACTTGCTTGCCAAATAAAACTAAATATAATAAATAAAAAGTTTGAACAATTTTGTATCTGAGAAACTTCATAAAAAATTCAATCTTGGCTTAGTAACCGTCTTTGAGCTTGAATATTAAAAATAATTGACTAACGCGGTGTGCCAAATCAGTCTGCGTTTCGAATGTCAGCAGATCTAATATACAATTTGATTATACAGATGTTACATTGTTGATCTGATATATACAATCATTTCAAGATAAATAAATCGTTAATGCGATGCTTCATACAAGACAGACTTTAACTATGTTTTTGAAAAGAAGAAAGGGCGTGGTTAAAATACAGCAGATAGTTTGATCACATTATAAAACTATAAGTACCTGTTTGAGTAAATATTAACTGATTGTTGCCATAAATTTAATCAATAACTCAATAAGTTAACTAATAGATGAATTTTATTTACTATGCTATACATGGAGAACATAATAAACTTTAACTTGGAGTATTAATGAAAACATCTTCTGCAGAAACTCGAAAAAACGTACTACTATCTATAAATTGTCCATAGTAAAAATCGTGTAAAATAGCGTATCGAAAGTGTGCAGCAACAGAAGACATTTGGTCGTATATGAACGTATAGAAACTGGGTGTCAACTTACTAAATTTTGATAGAAAAAGTAAAACAAACTTTAACAACGTATAAACCTTAAACTGAGTCAAGATACCTAATTGTTTAAGACCGGAGTGCGCTTACCTACTTTAAACATTATAAGACTTTAATTGAAACTTAAAATTTTGCTCAAAAAGAGAAAGAAAATTGTTCAAATAAAAGTTATACACAATAAAACACTTTTCAAGTAACTTTTCTTGAATAATTAATATCCTTAGAGATAATGTAAAAATAATTTGTATCACCTGATTGCCATATCTCAGTAATTACTTATAGGACGAAAAAATAATTTAAACAACAGTACAATCAACTATTAGATATTTAAAAAAAAATGTTTAAAAATGGATATGTTTGTAAATATTCTAAGAATAGGAAAAAAAGTTTCATAAATTTTGGGTCCGTGGTTTTCTTAATATCGTGTTTATATACCGACGAACGACCGGTCGACCTCCAGCCAAATTTTTTTTTGTTTCATTATACTAACATTGTGTTCACTCTAATTTGCCGAAAAAAATACAAAGAAAATTCTTCTCATACCATCTCAAACAAGAAAGTAGATTTCAACTTGAACTGAGGAATTGACACTCATCAACTGAAGTAACTGATATTAAAAAATGTCAAGAAAACTAGGAACAAATATTTGGAACGTGAAGAAAAAACGAGAATGAAATACCATTATCACTGCAGTTTAAAGCGGATCTAGATATTAAGGCGCATTTAGAAAGGCGCGGCTTTTAGGGCACCGTCATAGGAACTTTTGGGCGCAAAGACTGTGGGCGCAAGGAGGCTTTTAAACAATAAAATCAAATATTTAAAAAGGTTTAAAAAATGATTATTTGTCTACCTAGCCAAGAAAAGGGGATTTTTCGGGTCAATGTAAGAGTTGGACAGTTGGACGCAACAGCATGTTAGTTGTTGATAGTGTTGAATTGCTGTGTTGACTTGATGATGATACCTTGGTGTCAAAACCTGTAGTCGTTTGATCTTAATTTTAAATAATAAAGGAATAATTGCTCTTCATAACCAGGGTGTTGTAATATTCGACCGAAAAGCTCTACTCCAGAAAGGTCTTGTAAATTGGTGAATTTTGATATAGAAACATGAACCCTTAAATGGCCTAGTTGCTGAGATACAGGGTGTTGAAACTTTAAAATAAAAATTAAAAATTTGGGAGATCCGCGAAACCAACAGTGTTGGTATTCTTAGTTATACTATTTACGTGTTCGTTATTTATACATTAGATTTTGTCTTCAAACTTCAAGGACAAATGCCAGACCAACAAACCCTGATGTATGCAGCACCATTCAAAAATTACTCAAGAGTGTTAAAAATAAGATGATACAAAATCTTATGGATCCTTATAAACTTTAAATCAGTACTTTGTAATGAAAATACATAATGGTTTGTGATAACATGTGCAGGAATAAAATTGTTCAACTTGATATTAGTTTTTCTAGGTAATCCAGGACCTTCTTTTAGGAGAAAGTAATGGTATTTTTAAGCAAACACCATGATTATTATTTAGTTGACGTTTTGATTGCTTGATGCAATCTTCCATTTTATGTTTGTTTGTCAATAACGGAAGTTTGCATTGTATTAAATTATTTATTTATAGAATTTTAATGGTGTAACTGTTTTTAAATTTAATGTTTGACTGAATTCAAATAAATTTGTTCAAATCTTCAAATTGTTTGCATTAAAATCATACTAATGGCTTGAAAATGAATGCGCCAGGCAATCAAAACAACGGTTAAATAATGACCATGGTGTTTGAAATAATAACACTATTTTGGACTCCCATTGTCTATATTTTTTTAATAGAATAAACACAACGTTTCAATTGTTATTGAATCTGCAATCGTCTTTAGGTGAATACTAACAAACTTAAAGACTACTGTAACTTATATACTAATACAAAGTTAGTGAAGTGATCAAGCGTACAAAGTTAATGAAGGGAGGCGTTACCTTAGACTAAGAATAATCAGGCGTCCAGTTAAGGGTTTCTACACATTGTTTATCTTTACGCTGGGTTGACTAAAGACATTCTCGTTGTTTTCGATAAACGCTGCTTCTTTAAATTTTCTTTTGTACCAGTGCTTCTTCTCGGTGTATAATTCTTGCTTCCGACCATTTCATTTTGTGATGTTTTCCCAGGAGTGTTGGGCAATGCCAGATTTCAAAGTCTCTCCTCTCTGCGTATGGGTTTTATGTTCCTTCAACCTGATATCTAAGGGTCTTTTAGTTTTCCCTATGTATGACTGGCCGCATTCACATGGGACTTCGTAGATGCAATTCTTGGAGTCACGACTGTTGTCTGGTCTAGTTTTGGAGATCATGCTACCAATAGTTCTTGATGATCTGAATACCGTGTTAATGTCATAATTTCTTCCTATCCGTTTTATTTTCTCAGATAATCCTTTGACATATGGAATGCTGAGTAGTGTTTTGGGTTTCTCTTCGGTCATAGCTGGTTGGTTCTTAGAAAATTGTAGAACAGTTTCTACTACTAGTTTTGGGTAACCATTTTTTATAATGTCTCTTCTAAAGTTCTTGATTTCATCTTGTAGTCCTACCTCTGTATTACATAGTCTGTGAGTTCTATGGACTAAAGATTTAACAATCCCTTTCTTTGTTGTTCAACTGTGATTGGAGTCGTAATTCAGATATTGACCGGTATGAGTTGGTTTTCTGTAAACTGATGTCACAATATCCTCATTGTTTCTTTTTGCAAGGACGTCCAAGAATGGTAATGAGTATTCCCTTTCTTTCTTCATGGTTAATTTGATGGATGGCTTGATGTTCTTCAGGTGGTGTAGAAAAAGGTCTACCTGACGGTCGCTATGGTTTCAAATTATAAACGTATCGTCTACATATCTGAACCATAATTTTGGTTTAAATCTCGCTTTTTCCAGTGCTTGGACCTCGAACCAGTTCATGTAGATGTTGGCGATCACTGGTGAGAGAGCCGAACCCATAGGAAGACCGTTGTCTTGTGCAAAAAATTCGTCCTTTAATTTGAAATATAAGTTTGTGAGGCAGCATTGTAGAAGTTCCATTATCCCTTTAACGTTAACCAGTAACATAGTTCTATTATGTAATTCCTCGTCCTCTAGTAACTTCTTCTGAATAATTTCTAAAGATTCTTCAACCGGAACATTAGTGTAGAGGCTTTCTACATCGATTATGGGTAACTGTCACTCATAAGTTATTTATGGTACTTGTGTTTGGTAAGATTTTGTCAGCTATTGTATAGGTAAATGTAATGGGATTATAAATACGATAAAAACAATTGAAAAGCATTTTGATAAATTTAAATCCATTTGGTTTGACAGGTACCAACTGTAAAAAGAGTTTATAAAGAGATATAACTCTTATATTGAACAAGTTTTATGTAAAACTATGTATCCATTTTACTAATTATCTGTAAATGCCAGTTATTGTTAATTTGTTTATTAGAATATTGTGATTAACACTATCGAATGCTTTTGCAAAGTCGTTGTATATAACATCCAATTGGGTATTGTGTTCAAAAGCCATATAAATAAAATTTTGATATAATAGTAGATTGGTATTGGTTGAACGATTTGGATAGAATCCATGTTGTTCATCATTAATTTCATTTTAAAGTATCGTCAAAATACCTAATATAAATATTTTTTTCAAAAATTTTAGGTAGTACTGATGTTTTTGTTATTGGTCTGTAGTCAGTAATATCAGTCGTACTTTACTTTTATGGATAGGAACAATAGTAATTTTAGGGAATATTCCAACTAATAAGGACTTACTGAATAGAATAGGCTAATACATAGCTACATTGTTCAAGTCAAATAGCTGGAATATTATCAGGACCACATTTAGCTGTATCAGCTAGATTTATCAGTTTTGTTAAAACGTTAATAATACTAACGTTATACTATTATTTGCTAAAATCATAACTTAAATTTACCAGCAGAAATCATTTAAAATTCTATACAAAAATATGCTATGCAGTACAAAAACCCAGATAAAACATCACCTCAATCCGTGGAAACAATAATCGCAAAACCCAGCACGACCACACCAATAATCTGCCCATTACGACACAATTCGGTAATTACAATTAATTCTACAACTCGAAACACTGCACGTGACTCAAAAGTAACATTTGAGCCTTCAATTTAACCCCCTAGATTTGTGTATAATCAAAAGCTTTATACCACAAAATGTATAGACTTAATGCCTGACCACATACTATTCCTAGTGATGAATCGATCATGTTTAACTATTTGAGCAGGCAATGTGTAATCGGTTAGTAGATTTTTTCAATATTTGCAATTTATTTTCTTCAAGTCAACATGGTTATATTAAAGATAAATCTATTGAAGCAGCAGGGTTTAAATTTACATTTGCTGATGAAAATTTAGAGAACAATGATTCTATTAAATTCTTAGATTTATTACTCGTTAAGAACTATGCGCCAATATTTGGATATAATTACATTAAAAATTGTGTATCATTTTAATTTTGATAGTCTTTTCAGATTTGGTATAATATTTTGGGGTCAAAGTACTGATGCCAATAGAATATTTATAATTCAAAAAGTGTAGGTACTAGGTCAATGTCACTTACAGGCTTATACATTTTCACTGCTGAATATTTTCTTCAACAACAAAAATACTATGACAATTAGAAAATTAATCACCTCTACATTACAAGAAGAAACTCGTGGTATAATGTCCCAGATCATAGATTGAGTTCTACAAAAAAGAGTGTCTTTATAGTTGTTTGAAATTTATTGATAAACTTCCATTACCTGTCAAACAAACATGACATAAGTTGCTTATTACTATAATATTATGATTTATTGATGTTGTGTTATTATGCAAATAAACATTATTATTAGTCATTATTCACACACAAATATTGGAAAGGTGGTAATTCTAAAAGATACATTCCTTTAAAAATTTTATTAAAATATCAGAAAAACAAAATTCGAAAAGATGACAGATATTAAAACATTCATTGGACTAAAAAAAAACTAAACAATTACCAAGTAGAAATTAACTAAATTACTTGGACAATAACAGAAAAGAAAAAAGGCCACTACGTTCTCTTAACACTTAGGATACAGATTTCAAGTCTTCTCAGTTTAAATTAAGTTGTTGAAAAATAAAAATGTACAAGTCAACCGCAGTCCAGATTTATATATTCCTATAAAAATGTTATTAAAGCAAAATCAATATGAAAAATCAGAAATTTTGATCTGATCCCTGAGAAAATACTAAAGAAATATTCCAGAAGTGTGTCGAACAAACTCAGCAAGTCTTTAGTGCAATTAATATTCTCTAAGCCAATCGAAAATATGGTAGCCAAATGTTTATGGAAACTGGAAAAACTAGTTTATTGGTCAATAAGATGACATCTTATTGACCAATAAACTAAAAAACTTTTAGTGCAAAGATTAGCTACAATTGTGACAAACAACAACTAGTTTACTAGTTTATGTTCATCACTCACTAATTCACACAGAACATATATCATCGGGACCAACAACCATATAAAAAAGTTAAGATGTCAATAATGTATGGCAATTTCGGACCCATTTTTTCTTCGTTTTCTCAAATTTCCAAAAGGCATTTAAACTAAAATGCTACGAAGTGTATATCAAAATGTATCCCATCAAATCTGGTGCCTTACTACCATTTTAATCATTTCACACGGCAGACAAACGTGAAAGTAATACAACAATGTCAGCAAGATGTGTTAACATACGTAAATTTTACCTTTCAATAGTTAATGTGTAAAAACTTGAAAATAAGACAAACAATATAAAAAAAAGACTAGTCCTCAGGTTGTTTTAAATGGAAACCAAATACCCCAAGCAGATGCTTAAAATCAATTTGCATTTACCATACCCTAGTGGTTTTCTGTGTAACAAAATTTAGAGATTTTGCAATGATTTGAGAATAAGAACAAACAAATAATATATTCAAATGATCTGGTACCAAGTACTACAAGAAAAAGAAGTAGGTATATTTAAGATTTTAAAATGATTCACACATACGATGCTTAATAACGTACGTCCGTGATCAAATACGCATTAAGTTGTCAAGTTGTTTAAACCAACGGTTAGTTGGCATTAATCATTGAAGAACCAATGTTTGTAACTGCCTACACATTTGTCGGCAAAGTTGCTTTTGTGGGTTACTATTCGGACATCTTACCATAGCACGACGTCATTAGAGGTCACAACCAACTTATTAGTCGTAGATAATGTACCCACATATAGGTAATAAGTAAGTATATTGTACAATTGCAAACTTAAGAATCCCAAATGGACAAAACAGCTGTCGAGTGATTCTTGGTATTTGTTTTCGCAACTGTACAATCTCTTAATTGATTACAACAACCATTTCGAAATTGTTTTTAAGCAAAGTTGCTTTAGTTGATTACTATTGAGACATGTTATGATAGCAGAGGCGGCACAGATGTCAATTTAAAATAAATTTAACTTACATTTTCGACAATTACTTGTTTCGTTTATTCATTTGCAACTTTCTGTTTTTGGCGTTCTTCTTTTACTACGTGGTTTATTTGAGGCTATCTATTTAGACAAGGAAATTAACCTTGCTGAAGCAATTATTTTTGGTTATCCATGACCATAGTTATTTTGTTTTTAAATCGATATCTTGAACATTCTTAGTTAAAACCTATAAAATTTTAAATGTGGAGAAGGAAAAAAAACGAGGATTTAAATATCAAAAATTATATAAAAAACCCAACTTGTGTCTGTTTTCAGAATAACCGGAAATGACAATAAATATTTGAAAGTACCATTCAATAATAGACATCATCATATTAAAAAACAAGTGTTTTGCAGCGAAATCCACATCGCCCGTTGCTACTAAACCTAAAAAAACGTGCGGAAAGGGTGGAAGTTTCGATAGAAAATTGATAAAAACCAATACGTTTTTCTAAAATGTTACGTAATTTATTGTTTTTTATCATTTTTTTGTCAATTAATAGATAAAAAGTTTATGAGGTGTTCTACTTTTAATGAATGATACCGTATAGTATCCACCAGGGTAAAGTACTACCAAAGTATATAAAAACAATGGTACCTACTACTTACTGGATTAAGAGATAGCCTTAAGGTTACACTCCTAACAGATGCTTTTCTGTTTTTTTTAAATTATCAAATTGTAGTGCTATGTAGTGCAAGTTTTAATACAATGATTCAATTTTCTTTTTAACCTCAGGTATCACGTACCTGGTTTTGGCCGTTGGTGGTTCCTCGCCCAAAAGAACACTTACACAGAAAAATATCTTAAACACTACAGTGTCTAATAAAAAACTAAAACTGTTCATAATGGAATTTTAACTTTCAATGTTTGCCCTACTATATTATTAAATTAGAACTTTTTGTGAATTTTGTTTTACACTACACTACAGTTTTCAAGTAAAAACACAAACAAACTTACACAATACACTAAAAATTTACAAAAATTAAAATTCTGTCTTACCTTTTTATAATATTGATTATTATCCTGATTTTAAAGTAACTAATTACGTTGCTGCATCAGAATAAACATTCTCAAATAGAAATTAGTATTGTTTCAATAAAAACCAAATGATATGTGAAAATATCCTGCCTTCTAACTCTTAAAAGAGAAAGGCGAGTAATTAATTCCCACAAACAAATGTAGCTCAAGTGACTTTTTATCTCACCTAGTGGTATTCAAGTAATTATGAGAGAATCTGGTTCAGATTACTCAACATTTATGACGTTCAGATTTCAGGTTGCAGAATATAATCGAGAAAGTAAAATATTTTGGGCTTTTCAAAAAACATCAACACATATTTGATAAAATGATGCAACACTGAATCGATTGTTGAGTACTGACACTCGGGGTGCACTTGACCTAGATTCGAAAACAGAAAAAAGTTCGGTTTATATCCTTTCAGTCTGAAAACAATTGACAATAGATATCATCGTCGATTCAATTACAAAATCTCTAAGGAGATTTCAAAAATTTGAATATTATCTGTTTTCGGAAATATGAGAGTTTATAAGTCAGATAACTTTACAATTTGTGAACAAATTTGGGATGAAATACTAAATTGTGTTAATAATCGGAAAATGTTTGTTTCAAATTTGAGGAAATATTATATTATAAATCAAAAACCACCAAAATTACTTAAAATAAAACTTGTTTTGAAACAAAAGCAGAAACTGACAAGTCATAGACTTTATAGAATTATAGTAATTTTGTGGGCTTTGTTTGTGAATAATAAATAAGATTACGCAATCAAACTTTTGTTTTATTGAGTTAACTATAATGTAACTGTAATTTTTGATAAAAATTTATAGAAACCATCAATAGCTTATTTCTGATAATTTGGAGGTTGTTGAGAATTTATTAAGTTGGGTTGTTAACTTTTGCTTTAGAAAAGAAAGGAAAAAACATGAAAAGAAGTACTGAAATCAAGAAAAGAAAAAAGGCATTAGTGAAGAAAAAAATATGATAAAAAGATGACGGCTATTACAATTGACTAGAATAAATATTTAAAAAAAGGTTTGAAAACAAAACATAAAGTAGAAAATGTGATTGCTGTTTATTCTAAGATAAAAGACGTCACAGGCATATCTAAGAAAAGACAATCAAACATTTAAAACTAATAACCATTTAAAAAACCAAAATGAAAAAGTGGGCCAAGAAACTTATGAACAACTGTTTGCAGTGACAAAAGAAGTACTATAAAATTTCTGATAGTGAGCCCTAAAATAACAAAGTAAACTTTGAGACAAACTGACGAAAGGATCCCGATTACATTGAATTAAAGTTATAGCCCAGACAACCAAGCAAAATACTAAAAGGTATAATACCGAACGAATGAGCAAAATTCCACAATACCAAACCAATGAAGGTATGTTGTGTTGAAACAATAAACTGAAGTGTTCTAACAGATCAAGCGCAAGAATATTTAAAAAAAAAAGGTTTATTTGGAGCTTGGTTTGGGACAAGAGACAATGCTCACACTGAACATATTAATACAGGGGTATCAATAAAAATAATGTGCATACCTTGTAGACACGAAAAACAGTTCTAATGATAAGATGAACATTATAACTCTTATATCAAACAAGTAAAAAAAACTAAAATATTTACAATGTAAATACCAAATTCTAAAACAGTAATAGAGAAAGTGCATGGTAAAGCAAGAGAGAAGAATGTTTATGTTGTTAAAATACGAGGATATATAGATATCTAGTTAGTCTAGACCAGTTGCTTGCATAAACAAATATTGCGTTACCATGCAACGAACAATAACTTATTAGAAGCGTCAGTGTAAGTTTGACGTCAAAAAGTAAACCAGAGTCACGCAATAAATTAAATGAAAAAGATGTCCACCAAATTGTGAAAATCAAAAAATTGGAGTATCGAGCCATCATCAAGTACCTGTATTTAAAAGGGTTAAGAGGTAAGCAGATTTACGAATTATGCTTAATACCCTTGGTGATCAATGTCCTTCGTATGCGACCGTCAAAATGGAATGCAGTCAAAAGAAAATTTTCCATTGAAGATGACCGATCGGGAAGGCAGTTTCTGTGTCAGCCCCGAAAATATCGATGCAGTTCATGACATGATTTTATCAGACCGTCGAATTGGGCTAAACGGATATCTGAAGCACTGAATATTTCATACAAACGCGTTCATCATATGGTTCACGTCAATTTGGACGCGAAAAAATTGCTGCAAAATGGATCCCCAAATGTTTGAATGTTGACCAAAGCGTGCAAGGGTAGAAGCATCGCGTTCGGTGTCGCTGCTCGATTTGGCGATGCGACTTCCGCCAACCAGGTGTTACTATGGATGAGACTTGGGTATTTCAGCGAGAAACAACAACAACAATCGATGGGCGACACTCTGGTTCTCCAAGACCTAAGAGTTTCGATATTCAAAATCTGCTGGAAAAGTTCTTGCTTCAGTTTTTGGGATTGCCATGGAGTAATCATGATTGATTTTTGGATAAGGGTAGAACAATAACTACAAGGAGATTACTATTCGACATTGCAGCTCTGGAGAAATATTAAAGAAAAGGCAGCGAAAGCTATCCAAATCTTTTTAGGACAACGCCCTAGCACAGGTTAGAATAATGTTGGTGCCAACTTCAGGCTAGAATACGGCTCTTAAAAGAAAAAATCATAAAATAATTAATTTTCATCGACGTTATTTTTTGGCATTGACAATTACTCAATCATTTAACTTAATTTGAAGTGCATAATACGATCGTGTTAAGATTAAAATCAATTGGTCTAATAACATACACTGCAATTTTTCTCGGAAAAGAAAAATTGCAGGGATATTATTTGAAACAAGGTTTAACCAACTTATCTGGTCAGTTTGAAATGCATTATCACTATCTCTGTTGACTCTCCTTTCACAAATCTGGCCGCAAAGTACCTACAAAATATTCAAGTTTGTTAATCAATTCAACAAAAACAAACAATAAAATGTATTGTTTTTTAAAGTTATTTTATCTTTTTCATTACTTTGAAGGCACAATGTTTTCAAATATCAGCTTAGTATCCACAGACAATCTTATAGTTTGTTGGATTTTGCTGGTTTTCTATTCAATAACAAAATTTAAACACTTTTGATCTTATTATAATAGACAATTTAAAAGGACAGGTAAAATAAATCAGAAATAAGTGGTACTGGAAAGAGTTGGATACTTCAACAGTGGTTGAGAAAGTTTGTTGAAAGAGGTATGTATTAGCTGCATTATAATAGAAGATTTACCAGCATCAGAAAAAGTGAATTTTCGTTTGTCTATTAGTTTCTAATAATATAATCAAAGTAAAAGTGAATGAATAACTTTATTAGATTATAAGAAAATTTAAATTTCAACAAGATCTGAAAGAAAACCAATATAAATCTGGTCTAGTCTTAACAGCTGCCGTACCGGCATGCAACTAAGCTGGCGTCATGCGCAGTTCTGATGTAAAGTTTAAAAGTAGATTTTGCTTTCAAAATTAGTTTTGACAATCTCTTTAGATTGTCTAGTGGCTATAATTTAAAAATATTTCTTTACTTTTTTTTATTAATGGCAGTGGAGTTTTGACATGACCAGGGTATTGGTGTAAACATTCATCCGGAAATGCTGAAAATTGTTTATTGGCAGTCCATAATTGTAAGCTGTTAATTAGGGGAAGTACAACAACATCCCGACTATTTTTAAGAAAGCTAAAGGAAAGATTAGAGAACTTCAAGTGTCAACTGAGGGAGAATACTGAAAACTGGTACTGAAGAAAACTAATGCAACTTGACATTGTTATATCTGGAGTTGGAAAAACGATTAATTATTTAAGTTTTGTGAACAAACATGTAAACAAAGTTGTGGAGGCTGTTCAGTTGAGAGGAAAACACAGTTTTAATTGGTTTTATCAAGTTATTCATTATTTTTGATCTAAAAACGTGAACTAAGAATGGTCAAAACAATTTCTAAAAACTGCTTTTCAATGAGACTTTAAATTCTAACATTACTATGGATTTGATAGATGAATATTGTGAGCCACCTGGTGAACAGCTCATAATTCTGATAGTATTGTTTCCCGCTAAAAAGTACTATTAAAACACATTGGAATCAGTCTAACACTATGATGCTGTTTCTGAATACATGTATGAAAACTATCTGAGACATTTAACACTAATCTAGTTTTGTTCAGTTCAACATTCTTGACTAAATTCTGCAGGTTCTTAACACATACACCTACATTTTCACGATGCCAACATCTTGCTGAAATATAAGCGTTATTTTGTTTAGTGAATACACTCAAAATTGAAGTGTGCTTGCCAATAATTGTGGATAATAACATAGTTTTTTGACTTTAAGTTTAATGTTAACTATTTATTGTTATTATCAAACGCGTAATCTATAGTTTTGTTTTAAAATTCAACGATGACACTATCAAAGTTTTCAGTATCTATCCACTTTAAATTAGATACAAGATATAGGCAGTGTTAAAATATGTGGGTAATAAATTAAATATTATGACAGCAGCCATTGTGATTTTACAATCGTATCGTTTATCATAAATTGTTTTTAAACATAGTTAGTAACAATAGAAGTAATGTTTATTTGAACTACCTGTTTCCAACATAATTCTTTATTAAATTGCGGTATTATACAATGTTCTTTTAACAGCATTGTATACTTTTTAACCATCATTGCTTTTTTGGAATTAAAGTGAATGTAATTATAAATCAAACTTATTTTTAAATTCGGTTTAGTTTAGAGATTTCAAGGTTTACATAACCATTTCTATAAAAAGAGCGTTCAGTAAAATTACGGTTCAAGTCACATGTTCATTAGAATTTAAATGATTCAGACTTTTGTTTGTTTTGATTGAGCTTTAATTTTAAATAAAAATAATAACTAGTTCGGCATT
>JALBCR010002137.1:0-19613 GCA_030710515.1 Abscondita cerata | reverse complement strand
TCCTTAAAGTTAGCAGATCAGTTGAGGCAGATCAATAATTTTGTACATTAGAAATTAAGTGCTCATTAATTACTAATTAAGTACCTCAATTACGATTTAATTGCTACAGTAGTTCTAGAGATATTCAATGATCTGCTACCTTAAAAAAAGTTAGTTTGATTAATATGCTAAATTGAACAAAAATTAAGTGCTATTTAAGTGCTTCATGTTCACTATCTTAGAAGCACTCAAAAATTTTTTTCTAAATAATAACTCATTGATCTGCTATCTTTGGCAGACCAAATGTTAGAAACCACCTTGGACAACTAAAATCGAACTTTAACACATCTACAGATTTAAGTGCTATTTAAGTGCTTTATGTTCATTACCTTAGAAGCATTCAAAAAGAAAAAAAACTTTTTCTAAATAACCTATGTGATCTTAGACACATTAAAATCGAACTTTAACACATCTACAATTTAAGTGCTATTTAAGTGTTTTATGTTCATTACCTTAGAAAGCATTCAAGAACTTTTTCTAAATAACCTATTGATCTTTGAGAAAATTAAAATCGAACTTTAACACATCTACAGATTTAAGTGCTGCTATTTAGAGTGTTCTATGTTCACTAGCCTTAGAAAGCATTCAAAAAACTTTTTTTCTATAACTATTGATCTGCTATCTTTGGCAGACCAAATGTTAGAAACCACCTTGGACAACTAAAATCGAACTTTAACACATCTACAGATTTAAGTGCTATTTAAGTGTTTTATGTTCACGCCTTAGAAGCATTCAAAAACTTTTTTTCTATATAACCTATTGATCTGCTATCTTTGGCAGACCAAATGTTAGAAACCACCTTGGACAACTAAACTCGAACTTTAACACATCTACAGATATAAGTGCTATTGAAGTGCTTTATGTTTACTATCCTAGAAGAACTCCAAAAACTCTAAATAACTCACTGATCTGCTATCTTTGGCAGACCAAATGTTAGAAACCACCTTAGACAACTAAAAATCAAACTTAGAATAAATCTATAGATTTAAGTGCTATTTAAGTGCTTTATGTTCATTAAATCCTCAAAACTTGTAATCATTGTTTTTGGAACATTTGTCATATAACATACCCTACAAAACATACTGGAAGGTCTTTATTTTTTCAATATAAAATTTGGGTTTTAAAAGTTCCGACACTTGTGCAGATTGTGATAAATTACACAGAGTATAAATTAAGCTTGGATCCTAGAACCAGAAGAAAGAGTAATCATCGAGAGGATGGAAAAAGAGCTACATCTTCGAAAGGCAGAAGCATTTTTGAGATGAAACAAAAATATAAAGTAAAAGCTCAAGCAGGTGAAGTAATGTGCATAAGCTTTGACTTTATGCCAAAACCTTCTCTCCCTCACATACCTTCAAATCCGTATTTTACTCTCGACAACTGTGGTATTACGTTTTGGAATCACGATCTAGAGCAATAATGAGGTCAAAATGTAGCCACCTACCTAGAAGCGAAACCAAAAAAGCAAATGACGTAACCTCTATGATTTTGCATTATTGGAAAAACAACATTCACAATCGAAACATAGTAATATTTAGTGATGGTTGCCCAGGGTAAAATAAAAACTACGTGATGGTTCATTTTCTATACACATTGGTTCATGTACTACAAACGGTAGATTCTGTGGAGTATGTTTTCCCATGCGAGGTCATATCCATATTTGCCCAACGATTCCGACTTTGCCTTGATTGAGAAAAAAAGAGACGTCAGAAAGTAGAAATACCAGTCGGGTGGGGATAAAATAATAAACGCAAATGTCATTCAAATGTTATACAGGTGGACCTATTATGAGAAGGATATATTGACATAGAATTAGGATATAATAACATGTACAAAAATCCAAAATGTATATCATAGCCAAAGCAATAACTGCATTGTGACAGATATCGAGGGTGAACCACCTAGCTAATTTTGTCACATAATTACTGATTTTGGTAATATATTACCATTTGGCTACCAGTTATTATATTATTACTTATATTACTTCAATATTACTCCTTACTCCCAGGATTACTCATTATTGCAATTTATTATCTGTTATTACCCTTATTATTTCTCTTTATTATTATTTATTACCTGGTATTACCATTTTTTAGTTAAGTAATAAGCATATTTCAGAAGAACTATTTTACAATAAAATCAGGTAGCCTATTTTCTAATGACAATCTCTACACAGAAAGCCTAAAATATTTTTTCGTTTTACATTTGTCCTTGATTTTGATAAATCACTTATTTTTAAGGTGAAGGGCCAATGCCTTCCAGTTGAATAGGTCCATAAAATATAAATTTCTGCTCGATTTCCTGAGTATCTTCCCTCTTCGGCCATGCAAATTTGTCAAAATTTTTTTCTAGAAATTTTATAATATATCTATTCGCTGTGGAATTTTCATCTATTGGTTTTATAATTCGACCTATAAACCAGTCTTCGTCAAAATACACAGCGTAATAATGCTCATTGATGAAATTTATGTTGGCTTGACTCAATTGCTCTATATCTGATGACAATTCACATTCTAATCCATTCTCCTCCTCAATTCTTCATTTGACGACTCGTATGTATTTATATCCGTTTGTTTTTGTTAGATGTACTTAAATTTGTTGCTTTAAGTCTTTTATTCGAGGATTGCTTGTTTTTCCTGTATTTTGCTACGTTTTTTTGAATCAATTCAAATGCTTTTCGTACATCTTCTACAGAATTAACAGTAAGTTTCCACTCTTTGAAAACCACCTATCAGTGGGACAGACTAATCCAACAATACTGTCAGTTTTGGCATCATATTCAGTTCTATTAATGTGCCGTCTGATCTTCTGATACGAATATCTTCTTATGGTACTTTCTGTTTATCAGGTAGTTATCGAGTTCTTCAGACCTTAGTAATCCTTCGGTAATGTTAGAAACATCAGCCAATAGTCTTTGAATAGTGGTTATGGAAGTAATGCATTGTTAAAATTTTTGTATAGTGTTTCGCAGAGCATCCGGCCTCCTATTAAGAATATTTAGGGAAAATCTTTTCAGAGGAATTGTCAAAGTTCTGGCATTGGCTTATTGACAGAACAATTTTTCTCCGATGCTTCCAACAATCTTTTAAGGAAATTACTTAAATCTATTTCTTTGTCCTCTGAGTTGGATAAATTGAGATTGTTTAGACTATTTTGCAGTAAATGTTGTACTTCTTCAGATTTATTCAAAGTCCCTATGAGATTTTCAAAAAATTAATCATGAGTTTCTGGTTATTGTCAATGGGTATGTTGATCAAGGCCCTGATATTTCGAGCTGATCTGGAATACTTTGCATCTTTCCAATGTTTTGAGAGTTGTTGCACATGTGTCGAAGAATGTTTCGATAGACTACCGGATATTCCAGAAAGGCCAGTAACTTCTTGAATGGAATAATATTTATCGCTTTGAGAAGACTGTAATTTTAGTGAAAATGGTTTCTGTTTGAAGACCCACCATTGGTGGGATTATTATTTGGGTTTGAACTCGGATGTGACTGAACAAACTATAACAAGTTACTTTGTCTGCTGGACCCTCTTATATTTTCAATAGCAACTATTCTATTTAAAATGCATAACTTCAAATGCTTCGTAAAGTTGGAAGGTACGCATTTCCTCTTCCCAGTTTTTGTTATTGATAGAATAATATACTGTAGTTTTAAAATGGACAGAAGCAACAATATATTTTTGCTTTGTTTTCTTCCATATTTATACTACAATCATGTATTTTAATCAGAACCATGTCAGCTTCACAGATATTTTAAAGATTGTTCTGAACATAATTCAATACCACCACTTTCTCAGCTGCTGCATTGTCTTTCTTCTGAGTTTGATCCTGTGGTAGAATTTCGCCCTGTTCTACCTCATTATTTTTACATCGTCATTTGTGATCGAATTTGATGCAGTTTTATTTGAGGATTTATCGAGAATTCGGAGAACTCTCTTTGTTAAATCCAAAAGCAGTTGCCTGTCTCCTTCCACTACTTCAAAAAGCTCAGGCATCGATGAAAATACTCCAAAAAAGAATATCTTTGATGATCTTTCAGAAGCACCGAAAGCTTATTCTTTGCAAATGACTCCATTTTTTCAATTAACTCACTGTCTATTTTGACAACGATACTAGTTGTCATACCCGTTATAGACCAGCAAAAAACAAGAACTCTGGCAGTTCAATTTGTATGTCGTTTAATATTTTCAATAAGTTTAATTTTTTCTTCCTTCCAGTGCCATTTCGGTCTAAAAATGTTTGTAAAATTTAGAAGAAATAAATTTTTACATTTAACAGTCGAAAAAGTCAAAACCTGGCAAGAAAGTAGTTTTAAATAAAAATGTCATTTTTCTCAGTTGTAAACTACATTTATCAAAACCGTGTGATAGAAATTAACTGCTTTGTAGATATTTTATACATGAATTTAATACATGTTTAAATTCTGCAGGAATAAACGCTGTGGATTCGGTTGTCGTCAAGGATTGCTACTGAAAGAATTCCCAAGCGTATGACAAACAAAAATTGGATGTTTCAAATATGAGGACATAGCATTAAAGTTAAAACCTGATGCGATTCCTGTACATACCACCCAAACCTGTACCGTTAGCCTTGAAAACAAAAATGGAGTATAAACTCAATCGACTGGAACAACAGAAAATTATATCTCCTACAGTATCAGCCAAATGGAGCTCATATGTCGTATCCGTCCTACACAAAAATGGCACAGTAAGAATTTGCGGTAGCTATATAGAGTTAAATAGAAATTTAGTTGACATTTATTACCCATTGCAGAGAATTGACCAAATCTTTGCTAATTTATCAGGGTAATATTAAATTTTCAAAAATTGACCTAGGTGACGCATACATGCAATTTAAATTAAATGACGAATCTAAAGAACTCGTAACAGTTTCCACTGATAAAGGTTTATATAAAGTTAACCAGTGGCGGCGGCTCGTGGTCAATCATACTGGGAGGTCAAAATTAATTTAAAAATAGGCATACTTAAAAAATATAAATAACTCAAATGCACCGCAAAATTTTTATACAATCTACAATTTTGTTCAAAATATAGCGATTTTTCGAAACATTCTCATTAAAATCTCTAAGGGATTTTCTATAAGCATTGTCTAGCTGTGTACGAATATCAACATTTCCTACGGTTGCAAAATTTACCGAGCATTTCATGTGTTCTGCAGACGAAACATGTTTTCTTATTTCCTCTTTTAAATGTTTTAAATCTCTGACACCGGATTTGGACTATAGCGAGTCTGACGAGTCTTTAGAAAATAATAAACAAACAAAACAGTAAAATACATTTGATACTTCACAACCACATATCCAGTTAGCTAAATCGTACATTACCTTGCGAAAGTTTCGATGAACATCTTTATTTTTGTCTTTGCTAGTCTGTCGTAAACTTAGTTCTGGCAAAGGACGACCATTTGCCTTTAACTCAACTAATTTTGTAAAATTAAGTTTGTTAGCACTTTTTAATTGTTTAATTTTCTGCACTACCGACATTTTCTATTATAGCGCATGCACACGCGAATCAAAAATAGTATTTTTACAAAACAACACAACAACAGTAAAACATATCAATATAAATTCTTAAATTGATTTAAAACACGCGAAAATCGAATCAAAAATCGAGCGTAGTTGTACACCTATACGAAGTCAACGTAAACTGCGGGATCCGGCTCATGACCCAAAGTTGATTATTGTTTCGGACGTTCGCGTTTATTCGGGCGCTGCACGTTTTTCGAGTTTTTCCGGGTAGATCTCCAATTCAATGAGGACAATTCGCACCGCCAGCCCAAGGTTGAAGAGGATGAATTACGAACGACGGCCGATAAATTTTAAGTTATTGTACTTGCGACTTAATTACCTATTTTAATAAAACACGTAATAATGAATATTTTTTTATATATTGTCAAAATTTTTGGGAGGTCATTGACCAAATGACCCTATGGACAAGCCGCCACTGTTGTTAACAGAATGCCTTTCGGTATCAAATGTGCTAGTTTTTATTTCCAAAAACATATTGATGAATTATTCCAAGGTGTAGATAACGTCTTTACTTTTCAAGATGGCACCTTAATAGGTCACAAGCAGGACGATAATTATTTGAATACACTAAGAAATGTTTTGGTAATCTTAAAAAACGCAGGTTTAACGATCAACATAGAAAAATGCACTTTCATGCAAGATAAAATTTCATATTTGGGTCATGATTTAACTAAAGACGGTTTATCAAAAAGCTCAAACAAAGTTAAAGCTATTGTCGCAGCTCCCCGTCCAGTAAACATCTCAGAGTTACGATCATTTATCGGTATGACTAATTATTATTGTCAATTTGTTCATAACTTAGCTAATATCATGTCACCTCTATATGAACTAATGAAAAAGGATTCAGAATTTCGATGGACCGAAAAATGCGAAAAAGTATTTACTAGTATTAAGGAAATAATAGTGTCTGATAAAGTTTTAACATACTTTAATCCCCAATTACCTATGATACTAACTTGCGACGCTTCCGAAAAATGCATAGCCGCAGTACTAACTCACAAAATGCGTGACAATACTGAACGCGCGGTATCGTACGTATCGAGGACATGTACAAAGACAGAAAAAAATTATTGTACTGTTCATAAATTTACATTAAAAACAGACCAAAATCATTACTCACTTTATTTGGTAAAATCAAACAAATTAATCAATTATATGCTAATCGAATCAAAGATTTGCTTTGTATTTATCAAACTTTGACTTTGACATCCAACACATAAAGGAAACATAACACAGTAGCAGACGGTCTCTCCAGACTACCACTACCAGACCATGACACTTCGGACGAACCCGAGGATAATAATATATATTTTCTAATGTTGAAATTCTATCGACAATGAAAAAGTTAGAATCGAAACGCTCAAGGACGACCTTCTAATTGAAGTATGTAATTGCTTAAAACAAAAGTGGCCTACTAAAGTTGACCACAATTTGAAACCATCATATTTATGGTATCCAAAGTTAATCACGGATACTGATCATATGTGTAAATCATGTCATAGCTGTTTAATTGTACAACCAGAACCTCTCAAATGTCACAAACAATGGCCAGAATCTAATGAACCATTTCAAACCGTTCACATAGATTTCTGTGAGCACAATAACAAACAGTTTTTAGTAAATATTGATAGTTTATCAAAATGGTCAGAAATATAGCAAATTGTCTAAGATAACTTCACTCAAAACCATTGAAAAATTAAGAGATTGTTTTTCTAGATTTGTAATCACATCAACAATCGTCTCAGATAATAGACCATCTTTTGTTTCAGAGTCCATAGAACAATTTTTCTTTAAAACGGTATCAAACATATCACAATTTCTCCATATAATCCACAAAGTAATGGACTAGCAGAAAATGCAGTAAAACATTTAAAATAAATTAACCTCCGCGTTAGTTGACCCTAAAACAAAGGACTGTCAATATCACTACTAATATCTAGGTTCCTACTAACATACAGAAATACTCCACACTCTACGACTAAAATTTCGCCTGCTCAAGCCATGTTTAATCGTGAACTAAAGATAAAACTAGACTTGTTAGCGACAAAATTTACCAGCTATAAATAAAATAAATAATTTTTCTGTGAACCAACCCGTAATAGTTAGGAACCACAGAGGCAATAAAAGTTTTGGAGCGAATGCTACTATTGTTAAGAGCATTGGTAGGGCAACCTATTTTTGGGAGATTGATAGCGGTCATATATGGAAAAGACACCCTGATCAAATTAAAGTGAGTGAAATCCCTGCAAATGAAGAAAACCACGTTATCAAGCAAGGCAACGGTGAACGCAAAGTTTCAATTTCCTCTATACCTAAATCTATTCCTAAATCGCAACAAGTTTTAAAAAATGTTTCAGAGACAATGGTTGAACCGAATGCAGGCTCCTCCTCGACAGCAACCGAAACTACAGTTGTACCTGAACCATCCTACGTAAATATTGAGTCAAGCTCTGATATTTCTGGTATGGTACGTCCGAAAGAATGACAAGAAAATCTACATATTTAAGCGATTATGTAAACCAATAGCATAAACGTAATAAATTCATATATTGTAATGTTTTTCAAATAGGGGTAAGATGTGTGATGTATATCTTATTATGTATCACCATGTATATAAATAAGCATTAACTCATGCGCAAGAACGAATCGCCATCTGCGGCGTGAACGTGGTTGTAAACGGATCGTACTAAACGCTTTGCTCATTAAAGTGAAAAACCAAGCATTAAACATAATACTAGGCAGAAACCAAGTCCATTTTGTCTCGTAAAGATGCCCAAGATTTCTTCTTTGACATGAAAGTGCAACATCCTAAGCCTGTAATCAACATTAAGAACGTCAGAATAATGAAGATTACCAAGCAGACCCCTGGTATCCTTTTTTAAAAGACAGTTATAGTGGACCTTTCGTAGCAGCAAAGTGGCTTCGACAGTGAACCTGACACCTCTATATATTGGCCCAATTCCCATTCCATCTAATAAAGTTGAAAATTTGAAGTCTTTGTTGCCTCTACTTCGATCATATAAAACAAAATATATTACCAAAAAATTCCTCCCCCTCCCTCCGATACCCTGGACGAAGCAGATGATATTGAGCAAAATGATAACAGTAGTGGCTATGATGATTGAATAAATTTAAGTATTTCATTACTTATGACAATTTGTTTTTGAGAAATAAACTTAAATAAAAAACATGAATTTTATTTCCCCAAAAATCATATATGTCCATTAGTTTTTGTTTTTTATCAGAAAAGCAAACAGAACATAAGCTCTCATATCATGAAAAAATATGGTTGTTTGCATGAATAAAACAAACATGTGTAATTAGCTTTAAAAAACTGCGTTGCATAGCCACCTAAGCTGTTTTTATGTCTCCTGCTTTTTTATTTTTGGACATTCTGTTTTGCTAAACATGCCTCAATTAATAAAAGATTTAATATGTTTGTACACCACATTTATCAAGTGATCAACTCCTCGGATTATAATCTTTGTTTTGATTTGCGAATTTGTTAAAGGCTGCGTTGCCTATCCGTTAAAATGCGTACCAAAATTAGATTACATAAGTTGATTATAATTAATTTATTGACATTATGAATGAACTATAGTGGGAACAAATTGTCAACTTTGTTTTTATTTGCACATTTTTAAAATGGTTTTTGGTAAAACCGTTAAATTGCGTAAAGAAATTATATTAAAAAAATGATTATTAACTAATTATTGAGATTATCGAAAAACCATCGTGGATGCAAATTAGTGCTTAATTCAAAATGTTTACTGGTGTTGTAAATTTGATTTTACATAGTCACCCCCACTTTAAAAATCGGTATTACTGTGTATCTATTTGGGTACAAATTAGTGCTAATTTATCATCGGTTTTTTTAATATGCACAAAGTGCAGTAATTACTGAGATATGACAATCATGTTTTCTTTCGGTTTTACAAACATCTCCAAGTTGTTGAAAATTTTATTATCAATTACTTTTTCCTCTTTTTTAAGTTAGAATTCGAGAGAACGATCAGGTATCTGAACAGATTTTAAAGGTAGTCCCGAGGGTTGTCCATTGTTAAAACATTTACATTTATCGTATTGTATTTGTTTTTCTATGTAGGTAGTATGTATTTGCATGAAAATATCATATTCAAAATTATGTTATAAATAAAAACAGAAACCCACTCTCGTCATTCTCAGCATGGGATGATTTCGGGACATTGTAATATTTCCCTCGTAATCCTTCTATCTGTCATGTTGCAATTCGGTTACTAACACCTTCGGAAATGCAAAGGTAGATTGTTATTACAAAAATTCCCATGGAACTTCAATACAAGTTATTGTTATTTGTGTTTTTACATTTTAGGAAAGCCTTTGCTTCTCGCTTTAATCTAAAGTTCCATCCGAGTTCTACCGCACCAAAATTTTAAGAAAATGAAGAATGTGTTACGAGTTACGACTGTAACTGAAACAAGACACTTTCGACGATTTCCCAGGATGATTACGAGAACAATAAGTTTGGGAAAACAAGGAAAGCAGATGAAACGGTTTAAATAATTGGAAAATATTATGTAACGGATTAAAAGTTCTCGGACCGGGCTCATAACTCTAGGTCATTAGCTTTAAAATTCTTAGCGTCGTCAAGCACATTTACGCCATATCAAAGAAGGAATTTCCATGGAATCAGTTCGCTTTTGCCTCTGGCCCCAGCGAGTCTATCATCGTAATTATAATTGTGTTACGCAACATCACGACAAAAATTTGTATCAAATTGAACCCAGGTTCAATCATCGATCTAATTATACTAGTATATCGTGTTTACTTGAGCTACTTAAATACGTAACACTAACGATAAGTTGTGGATTTTTACGTCTCAATTCCCATATTTAAGGGAAAAGGGTTAGGAAGAAATCGAAACCATAAACATGTTGTTGTGACCTTATCAAATCCTGTTTATAGTAGGTACCCACCTATTCGCAAGGACAATTTATACCGTAATCCAAGTAGTTTTTTTCCCTCTTCTTTGCGTTTCCGTGTACCCGTGTAATAAAAATGTAATTCAATTAAGTAAATTGTATAATTAGTCAATGTATGCGAGAGAAACAACGTTGAAATGTAGAAAGCGATTCGAACGTATGATGACATAAACAGCGTAATCTTAACTCAAGGCCTTTTTGTAAATATCTACTTGCAATACGGGAAAGTTTGCTTATACAGTTTATAAATATGAATAATTGTTTATTAGGAAACTACAAAACAGCGACAATAAACCAACTTATCAATGAAAGATAATATGAAGCGACTTAGTCACACACTAGGTGTGCATAAGAATTCGGCGAAAACATTTAAAACTAAACTTACCTTTGGTCTGTAAAACCACTTCCGTATAGACTCCATTATGTGTTGACTTCTGCAAAATAATTATAATCCATTTTCACAACAACAAAACAAAACTGGTTTTGCGACACACAATTGTGAGGAAAACTGAATGCACTATAATTTAACGTCACATCTAAAATTAGTTAATCACTCGTATTTAATATCTTTATTTTATTTCATTTTTACATTAAAAACTATTATTTTCTTGTACAGAGACACGGCAATTCCCACCGTATGGAAATGAATGATTCAGAATTAATTTTGACAGAAGACGTACAGAATATGAACAGATGGAGCGTGGCAAACAACAAAAAGAAGGAATTATTTTAATCGTCTTGAAGAAAAGGTTTCTGTCATATCAATATAAACTGTCGTGTTAAATAATAGCATTTACATTCATGATGTCACTATTAACACTTTATTCGGCGATTTGCAACTGTACATCACAGCATCAATAATTATATTACTTGTTCGTGTTTAGATGGCAGCACAATAAAATAAAATGCCAAAAATAGCCAACAATAACGTACCCTTTTTGAATGAAAAATTGCGGAAAAGAAGAAGGTTACTTTTTTGTCAAATCATTTTAAACAAATGTTTATTATTTATTGGATATACAGGTTGTCTCAAATAAGAATGCACTCTACAGGGGAGCTCGTAAAACCATAAGAGATAGATAAATGACTGATAGATGGTTAAATTAGAGAAAGCTATTTGAAAAAAATTTTTTTGCACTCGTGCATGTAAAAACTACCAGATAGTACAATGTCAATACGCCTACCGAAACAATAGAATTACGTACTAGTGTTTCAAAAATGTAGCAAAACACTGGGTTAATAGAGCATTTTGCTACAAAAATATTTGCATAAGCACACAATTTCAGTTACGAGAAATCACTTTACATCCCTAATATAGCAAAAACTCTTTCAGATCTGTAATAATTGATAATTGAAAATTCGAAATGACGAACGACAGTGTTGAATAAACTTGATAATGTGGACTGTATATATATATATATTTTAACTTGTACATTTTTCTTAGTGATTAACTATACAAAGACTTACTGGTACTTGAAAACTAGAATTGTGACCCTTGATGGTCAAACGACAACTCGACAGTTAATAATTTTACATTCTACCTAACAGCTCAAGTTGTTTTCTCCCACTACTTAGCACACCCCAACCCTACACTAACTTGGCCTAAACAGACAGCTTGTATATTATTTGTCACTTTTTATGTAGATAGAACTTTGCGTTGTACACACAAATTGTTGATTCGTTATTTAGGAATGCAATTTACGCACCTCGTATTTTTGTAAATGCCGAAAACAATTCAAATCTTCAAATAAAAGTTTGACAATTAAATAGGTTAACTCAGACTGATGACAAATGTATGCATTATGTGCATTTGCGTTGTAGCCACAGCTACTAATTAAATTTTGTGGTTTGAATGTTATGATATCAGAAATTTGAAAGTGCGAATTTAGAAAAATATCGTTCAAAAAATAGAATACGCAACTTGTGCGAAAACAATATTTCGGAATTCGTGCCACATGCCACACCTCGTGCGCTTACACGCACTCGGGGTTGGCAAACCGGCACTCATTCCCAAAGAATCTGTTTACGCACATAAATAACTATTTCACTATTTCTTGTTTGACATATTTTTATTTTATACGGTGTGGTAAAATAAATGTAACATTCTCATTTCCATATTTTTTTCTCTTAAAAATGGAGTGTCTAGATTTATTACCCGACGTTTCGTTTCTGCGAAACCATCATCAGCTTTGTTTTTTAAATAAGCAACAAATTTTATTGTCCACAGTAAATCCTTATTTTTTTCTTCTAAAGTCAATAATATTACACCTGTGGTCACACTTATGATTTGTTGGACGATTTACTTTAAAAAATCTAATTCTTCGCTTTGCAACATAACGTAATTTTTTCGACAACATCACTAGCTATGAATAGTTATTTATGTAACATGTGCGGAAACAGATTCTTTCGGGATATGATGCCCACTTGCAATATATGCACAAGCAAATAACTTGGAGCTGTTACCCTGGCCAGCAAAAGCCCAGATTTTAACATTATCGAAAATGTTTGGGCTCGAATACTTGCTGTTATCCGAAGACAACAAGGGCCAAATTTTATACCAGTAAACCGTAATGCACTAATTGCAGCCATTGATACCGCATGGGAAACGATTAATATTAATTATATTGATACCTTGATAGCGTCAATGAGCAGACGCCTCCAAGAATGTATCAATAATAATGGAGGTCACACCCATTATTGATTTCTTATATTTATTTATATAGTAATACCTTTATTTAAAAAAAAGTTTTCATTTAATTTTAAACTATAACTTGGTATCTTAATTATAATTATGTAATAAATTCTTGTCAAAAACTAAATATATACGTTGACAATAAGAATTGCCTTAGTTTTTATTTTCACTTTTATATTAACTACAGAAAAAATGAAACGTCATAAAATATACATTTTGTAAGGACTAAATATTATGAATAGAGAGTTTAATGATTTTTTTAATAACTTACAATAATTAGTAGGTTAGATTTATTTAAAAATAAGTAATAATCAGTCAACCCAAATAACCATGTTTAGTTTTTGATTTAATTTAAAAGTTATTGCTTGTAGACGTTTTTAAATCAAAATTATTTCTAATTTTATTTTGTAAACATTTCCTAAACAAAATTTTGATTCGATAATTAATCGAGCTATGGTGTTTAATTAGCGATACCTTCAAATATATTCTTTAAAGAAAAAATTAAGTAAGCAACGTAAATTACCTATTTTCTAAAACGTGCTTAGTGTAATGATTCATTCTACAGTCCTTCTATAAGATAACCCCTGCTGAGACTACCTGCTGTTAGAATTGTAAATGATACCCTTAAGCCCGCTTCACAATGTACAAACTTTTGTTTACAGAAATTGTGGTGTCCAAGTTTTAAATTTCATGAGTGTACATATGCGTATAGCCACAGCTTACTATGGATTTTCCATTGTTCAGCTGTTTAATTGCGTGCATCTGGGAGAATTTCCAGCCCAGGTTTACAATTTTCGTATCCATGAGCATCATTTCGGACGTCACTGAATAATTCCTCGATGTAGTTCTCCCATAGCCTATTCTTCTTATCAGTATCTGTTGCATGAACGCCATTTTCATCATAAAGCGTGAAACCACTTTCCCTAGTGTTTTGAAATATTCTCCTTTATTTTCTTGTGCATGTTGAACGTGTCATAACGGCTGTCTAACGCTTTGATTTCTTGGCATCTTTATTCTTTTCTCTTTTGGATTGTCTTACTTTCCTCTGATTTGTTGATGAATAGCGCGGTATCTGGTTTGGTCCTTACTTTTCGATATTCTTCTTTCATTCATCAGTTGCAAGATCTTTTATGTCATTCATGCTTTGTGCTGCTTCTTTCCTGCTTTTAAATGTTTTTCACTCGCTTTCATGGATTAGCACCTTTAACCTTGTTTCACATTTCTTCAACATTTCCATCTTTATTTACTGCTTTCAACATTCTCGACATATCATCTACCATTCTTTCCTTTAATGCTCATTTCTTGTCTTGCTAGGGTCAATTAACGACTCTCCCTCTTCTTTTGAACTTTCTTTAGCTGATTTTTACTTTGCCCACAACAGGATTGTAGTAACGAGCCCACATTAACACCTGGCATCGTTGTAACGGATTTTATAGTGTTCGAAATCTTTGGTTAACCAATAGGAAGTTAATTTTTAATTCCGGACTATCGTTCTGCTCGGTCAGTTGGCGATTTCCATGTATATAAACGTCTGGGTGGCAGTTGAAAAAGAGAATCTTCTTAACAAAATTCTATCAATCTTTCGCCTCGCTTATTTCGTTCTCCAAGCCCCTACGCTCCGACCATGTGTGCTGACATTCCTGGCAGGGTTGCTCTTACCTTTGCATTAAAATCACTCTATTATAATGTTGACACTCTTCCTTTTGGTAATTTTCAGGACAGGGTGTCATAGAATTTTTCTTTTACTTCTTCTTCACTGTCTGCTGTCGGTGCATACACCTGTACAACATTCACATTCACTCCTCGGCTATTAAGTTGCAGTACAGCTACTTGATCAGATTGTGGTACTAGTTCTTCACAGTCGCATTTAACTTCTTTGTGACAATAAAGCCAACTCCATTATAATGGTACGCATCATTGTTTCCCGCATAATATATTGTATGATTTTGCATGTGGTACTGGCCGCATTCCTTCCATCTCATCTCACTTAGTCCTAGAATGTCCACGTTCAGTTTTATCATCTACCAATTCCACGTTTTCTTTTGTCTTTATCATATCATACATACTCCTCACATTCCACGTCGCCACCTTAAATTCAGTATTTCTCTTCATAAAATTTGTTTAAAACCGCCACCCACGGAGATCCGAATGGGGGACTAGTCACTCTGAAAATTTAGAATCCAACAATTTGATGATTTATACGAGGATGATTAATGCAGTGGTTTTCCGTTGTCTTCTGCATCCATTGCCGTTGAGTCTTTCTGGTGAGTTCATCCGCCTTCGGGGTCAATTTCTCAACTCTAGGACAAATGAAGGTGCCCTTTCCAGAGAATTCCCCGTAGGTAAACCTCTGGGTCGAGAGCTTATCCCGGCTCTCTCTCGTTTGACTGACTGCGATACTCTCTAAACAAAAAGCTTGTAGAGGTATCGGGCGATTGGGTCGTCACATCCCTACGCATTGGTCTACACAAGACGTCATTAGGGACCATCTCTAAATGATCCGCGTGTTCCGTTTTTTAATAGTTGAGACGATACCCACCTCCATTACTTTTGGTTGTTGGTCGAGTTTTTGTACTGTACTGTTTTCACACAGGTCGAATTTTGTGATTCTTGTATTTTAGGTTGACCTTTTAATGTTTATAGATGTTCTTTATTCTTCAAAAAATTTTGAAGTTGGTATATTACCATCGCATTGGACATGCTATGATAGTACAAGGTTGTAGCACTAGATGGCTTGCCAAACTTATTTGTCGTAGATCAGGTACACCTACTGAACTGGGTACATGAGGTGCGAAGTGTTTTACTGAACAAGGTTTGATTGTTACCAGTAAAGCAAAATTTTGACAGTCAGAAGATGCTCTGCAAGCTAAGTGTGTACAATATACATTAAAGGGAGGTTGTGACAGTAACCTGAGTATGTTATCTCTGGTCCGGATCTAGTTAAGACAAACTTTGTCAAAAAAATTTAATGAAGCTTTTGTCTTTTTCTAAATATCACAACGGCAAATTAACCGCTTTATAAATGTATTTTATTTAATTTTATTTATTGTTATTAGTTCAATGTCGTTAGTGGTAATTATGATAAAACGGAGAGGTTCAACCATAATTCACTCTTCTAGTAAAGTGCTCGGACACATACATATATTGCACAAAATAACAGCAAAATTTAAATTGAATACGGCATTTCTAGAAGCCGGCATAACTGTAGTTGTAAATACGTTATAAAAACTTGGAGGATTAGGACCTATTCAAAGCATTACTGGGATTTCATGCATTTAGCGGATGTGATTATAGTCCTGCATTTCTAATTGTCACAAAAACAAACTGCTTCAGCCTGCGTTTACTAGTGTAGGAGGTACTGGGATCGAAAAAAGCTACTTTTATAACAATAGAGTCTAATTATTACACAAACACAAATTAATAATTTTAAAGAACATCCATACATGGCGTTTTTAAATAAGTGTACATTATTTTGATGCCATCCCCTTTTACACATGCGCAATCATACTAAATAGTTTTCCCTATTTTGATCAATTTTTCTTAGAAAATGCATATTTCGCAATTCCTTCCGAAATTTTTGGAACCTCTTTTCTAACCAATTAAATCATCGTTGACTACTAATCGCTAGTAAGGCTAATTTTATAACGTTTTTCATGTACGACAAAGCTTTTGACTGCAGATTTAATTCTTCACGCAAAATTCTGTAGTGCAGATTTTTCTGGTGATTTTCGTATCGTTTTTCCTGTAACAAAATCTTATATTTCAGATTTGATTCTCAAAGAAAAATTTCTAGTACAGTTGCTATTTATTAACTTTTACAATTATAAGGCCACAGATTTGATTCTGCGCTCTTATCACATGTCTGTTAACAACCCAAAATCGCCCTGGAAAATTTGGCGACAACATCGAAACCATCGCGTGCTAGTAAACTTTTGTAACAATATTTCGTAGCATAGCAATAGCATAGAAGGACCTTTTTACTACGCAAAATTCTGAAGATTACTATTGTTGTCACTCTACGATAAGAGTCATTATTTATATAATGACACCTTTAACTGAAAAAATTATCATTATTAGGCAACAAAAGTCGCAGTGATGTAGGATTTTGCCAACACTAATTATTAGACACATATTATTAATGAAGAAACTTAAAATTTTGAAAGATATGGACAATTTGTAATGAACCAAATTCAAAGCATTCTGGACGAACTTCCTTCAGCGGTAACCTAAAACATACTATATTAATATTGAGTATTTAAGAGACCGTTTTCAAAATAATTAAATTTCTACTCGGGGTCCTATAAAAGTACCATCGTCATTCCTCGATATTATACCACTGGATTTTTTCTGGATACTTCTTAAAACATGAAATTTCTTGTAAGACTTTTGAAAATATAAATGAATTAAATGTTGCAGTGAGAGTCATTATAGAAAAAATTGCTCTAGAGATTTTACATGTTGAAAAACGAAGAATAAGATTTTTAAAGAACAAAGCATTCAATAAATAATGAATTGTGTAATATATATAAATAAAATTTGAAACGATTTGGAATTTGGAGGGCTATAATAAGGCATAAAATACTACATTTTGAAATTTTAAAATTAACTGGCTATTAGTTTCAAGATGGCGACTGGTGACATTTGACATTTTAATGGAAAGAGGTGTCGAGTGATACCTTGTTTAGAAAGGTCTTTTCATCCTCAATTCTTCCCCAATTTGAAGTCTCTGCTGTGTCATCCCGCCAGTTTCGTCAAACTTATTTGTTTCTCCTTTCCAGATTCGTTTCATTTATTCTTCTTAATTGTTCTCTCATCTCTTATCTCCGATTATTATCATCTATTGTTCTTCTCCTTGCACCCCCTTATTTATTTTGTGTTTTGAACCATTTTCTTATTCTCCTCTCAATCTATATCCATTTTTCTTTTCTTCACCCACCACCTACATTTTCTAGCATTTAATTATCTCATTTCCTCATTTTATTTTCTTGCTTCCATCCTTATCTTCATCTAAATTTCTTTATGTTTCGTTGTCTATCTTCCTTTATATATGTATGAATACTGGTGCCTTTCAAATTGTAACCTTTGGTAGTATCTCTGTGATTTGTTTCAATAATTCTCATTTTAATTAAAATTATACCTTATTTCAATATGCGTGTTTTTTCAATTTTCTTTTCCATTTCCTAGCGTCTCCTTCAGCATATCTTCCAATTTTTTATTTCTTTTCTCCTTCCTTTTAAATACCACCCCTTTCACCACCAAATTCTACTTTCTCTGTTTCTTTTTCTAATAAGTTCTACTCTTCTCCCTAAACTATCTAATTTTCCTTCATAGTCTTGCATTTTGTTCCATTTTCTTATCTTTTCATTTCTTCTTCCATCTCTCTCACTTCCGCATTAATCCTCTCCTGATTTAATTTAATTTATTTTATTTCCTCGTCATCTTCCTGTCTTCTTGCTTCTTCTAAATACCAATTCTTTTCGTCCATCTTCTCATTCTCTTTCTCAGGCGATCTTCCCATGTTTTTACTTCTTCCTAATATCTTATGTAACTCATTTTCTTGTCATCGCTTTTTTTTTCTAACGTTGATCCCTTCGATTCTTACATTTTTATAAATTTCAATTTCATATTGATTTATTTGTTTCTACACTTAATTATTAAAATCTGATTTACTACAATCCCCAATTTAGCCACCGATTTCCACTTTGTACATGATGGCTCCAAACTTCTCACATCGGAGGATAACTTAGTTAATAGAAAGAGAAATAACCTTCAAAATTTGTCACATTTGAGTACAGTTACTAAGTGCACATTTTAAAATATTTTCGATTATACAGAGTGTTCTAAAAGATCGTGACAGCATAAACTTACATTTTTGAATGGGTATACCATATTTTCTATAAGGTTGAATAGATCTCATTGAAAGCTTTAAAAAATATAACATATTAATATACTGTACATGGTGATACTAGAAGATATAATAACTAATTATCGAAGTAAAATGAGCTGTATTATATAAGTTATTTATTTTATTATCAGCTTAATTTTATTAATACAGGGCAAACAAATACAAGGGATTAGTACAATTAATTAGCTTTTAAACGAGATAGTATATGTAGAGTATAAGTTAAGAAAAGGTCAATATTTTATGAAAACGAAAAATTAGTGTATTTTACAATTTTATAATCAATGATTTTACGTTAAATTTTTACATAAAATTTCTTGTAAATTTTGAAATTGAAAGTTATAGGGGCAACAAATTCCTAGATTTTCCCCGATAAATCAAGAAGATGGAGATATTGCCATGCAGTTTTTACTAAAATATAGCTGACTACATAACGGCTAAGTCGTGAATAGACAGCAATACGTAATT
>JALBCR010002136.1:0-79687 GCA_030710515.1 Abscondita cerata | reverse complement strand
TCAAAGAGCTCAAAAGTTTCAATGACTTCTTAGAAACAAAGTCACTTATGTTTTTTTGCAGAATTGAATCAATTATAAATCTTCTTGGTTTAGAATCTGTACCTTCGCGAGTCTTAACAGCTTCGACAATATTCTTCTTTATGTTTAATGGAACGGTATCATCAAATAGTGATAAAATGGCAAGTTCATCACTTAAGTAACATAAATGTAAAGTCATTTTTTCACATGTAGCCGAGGAAATCAAAGTATTATTTGCCTGTACTCAATTAAATTTTTCATGAACTCTAAGTCGTGATTAGCAGCAGAAGTCGCAGAAGTTGATGAAAACCAAGCTTTTACATACACCATAACTATAAAAATACAAAGTTGTCGAAGACCATCCAATTCTTTCTTAGAAAGGACAAATCCATCTCTAAAAATAAATATTTTAGGCAATAAATTGCCTTTGCCATCCATCTTGCGTAATGAATTGCACCAGGACGTTTAAAGGAAACTCGGTCTCGTGGTATTTCTCAAAAATAACAATTCTAATAATTCTTTATAGTCATCTCGGGGTTGCGATAACTACCAAAAATAATCAATTATTCGTAAAACATCGAAAATTTTCCTATACACTTAAAATTATATTCAAATAATACCTGTAAGTATCGCGTAATAAATGTAGATAGATGATTTTTTCATTCGTAACAATATTAGCAACAATAGTATCTTCAACACCAGATTTATACTTCGTTTTATCGACTGTGTCCAAAATTTATTGAATCTCCCAAATATTGGAACATTTGGTCCGGATGATACTGGCCAATACACTTCGAATGCACTCCTTAAAATGATCTCATAAATATGATGGGGACATGGTAACCAAATTAATTTTTTCCTAAGGCCTTTTCAATTTCTTTACATGTACCGTAATGGATTCCTGTATAGTAAGAATAGATAATTACACTTATGTATTTAAGAAAAATTGTAACATATTTAAAATCTAAATAAATAAAGAATTATAAATAATGGGCACTAATTTATGTATGAAAACAATTCAACTAGAAGGATGAGAATAAAATTTTCTTTTAAATATATCATCAATGATTAGTTACCCGTATTGACCGCAGTCGTGTCAAAACACATCGCCTTAATGTAATTAATAATTCCCCATTGATTTAACGTCGATAAGATGGCTACTGCTTGATTTTTTGCCGTTCCACTATTCATTTTTGGAACTCCAAGTAACTGCACAGTACCAAAAGCAGTCAGGTAACCGATCCACAAATTTCGATTCAGCAATGTCATTCACTATTTTGCCATCCCAATGCACGACGTATTTATCATGAGCTTTGAAGTTATCTTTTAGTCCTATAGCAATGTCTTTTCGTAAGAGCATGCGATTTCGTTGAATTGTTCTGTAACTAAGAGTTGTATCTTCTATATTAACACCAACACTTGATAGAACTGGAGCAATAATGAACATTGGATGTCTACTACTGACATTAGCTCTGTCGAGTGCCAAAATAAGCTCTGGAGTTAAAATATTTATTTTGACTCGTGTTGTCGGTATTTGAGGCACATACTCTAAATCGGAACCTAAATTTGTAGCTTGACTTAATGTAAGCATTGAGGATGACTCTGATTTTTCATTTGGAACAATCTCATGTCTGGTTGAGGGTTGATTCAAATCTAGAATAAGCGTTATTATTTAATTAATGGAAGCAAAATATGGAACGCATTCATTTTGATATCAGATAAAGAACACAAAGAGTTTTTTATTTATCATCTATGAACATATTGATATTTTGACATTTATGATATAATTAATTTGAAAAACAATAATATACTTTATTATTTATAATTTATAATAAATTTAATTTATTTTCAATTATTACTAAAATTTATGATAATTAAATGTTGTAAATACTTACGACTTTCATCTACTTCCATCATATTCATAGTTCTGTTTGATTTATTTGGGTTATTAGAAAGAATTTTTTCCGGGTATCACTTTTTGATTTGAATATAGCTCTTGAATATCATCATCAAGCAGTTTTAATGATTTATGATCTACAATATCAAATAATGCTTTAATTTCATTCTGAAATCTTATTTCATTTTTGTTTTGTGCTGATGATTTTTTCGCACAAAAAGATTTTTCCATCGGTTATGATAGCGAAGTATTTTTTATTACATTAGTTGATTCACTAGTCAGAATCTGATTGTTTTTCCATAGTTCAATAACTTGATCAGCTGCATTTTAGCACTTTGTTTGATAGAACATTTTAACACTTTGAGCTGATAAAAAACACTCATAACCTCTTTCACTGTTGGCAACTTACGTTCTGAAATTTTTTGCATGGGTTTTCCGATCAAATGAATTTCCTTATCCATATTTTCGATTATTATCATATAAATTCATGTAGTAATCGCAAAATTTGTAAATATTTAATCGTTAATCGTTAATGTATACAAATAAAAGACAACATAACGATAAAGAAAAATGTAGGTGGCGCTAGTTCACAAGGCAAACAGAAGAAATAAAATACAAAGAAGAACTAGAGAAGAAATTTTCCCTAGGACAATATCTAGCTATAGTGAAAAATTTTTAAAGACGTTTTGAAGACGTTATCGAAAAAACATGATCGTGATTTTTAATGATTAAAAATAAATATGTTTAGAATTATTGAAAAAAAATTTCAAAAATTTTGAAAATAAAACCAAATAATACTTATATTAATGACAAAAAATGAAATTTGTATGAAATTCATAAATTAAATTGAAATTTTTCGATTATCTAATCAAAAACTCTTAAAATCAGTACACATGAAAGTTTGATGATGAATATCTTTTGAACGCTTAATTGAATCGCCAAAACATAAGACACCATTTTTATAGAGTAGTTAATTTCCTTTGTATTGCGCATTTTATAATAGTTATTTATTGTCGAGTTATAAAATTCATAAACAAAAATGAAATTTGTCTTAAAATAATCAAACTTAAATCTTCAATATCTTTCAAATGGTGAGGTTTACGGAAAAAATATAAGATACCTTTTTTGTAGAGCATTAAATTTCCTACAAAATTCTCCCAGAACATTTTTCTGTACAATTAATTAATGATGAGGTATGCATTTTTTTCTATTGGACTGAGAAAAATTAAAAAACTGCGATGTGGAGGATCTTCCTATTAAAATTAAGAGCTCATATTTGGTGATAATTTTTAAGGTGTCTAGCAACCCATTTTTCCGCGTCACTTGTAAAAAAATTATTGATTTTTTTGACCCATCCTAATATACAGTAAACGGCAAAGAGTTTGCAACAAAGTCCGTCCTAAAAAATAGTATATTGTTTTATTAGGTGTAAAAGCGTAACTTTTAAAGTGCTTTACACCGAATAAAACATGCTATTTTTTCCGCAAACGTCGTTTAATAGATAGTATTACAGAATATTTTAAAAAAATGCAACGCATGTGATAGATGTAGAAAAATTTAATGTTACTTACATTTATTTGTTTTTGTGGTAGTCAAGGTGAAATAAACATTTCAACAATATATTTAAAAAAAAATCGATTACGGACAAAAACATTCAGAGCGCAAATAAAAGGACTGTTCGTTTTTGGTGAATACGTAAGACTTCACTACTACAAGTCTTTACTATGAGTTCACTTGAAGTAGTAAAGTGCTTTTAACAAAATTTGTTGCAGATTACATCATGACGGATTCTGATATTAACGGTACGCCGCCCGAAGTTTTTGAAATTGCTCAAGCGGCTACAAACGATCTAATTCCAACTAAATCAAGCAAAGTTTATAATCATACTTATGAAAGATTTCTTACATGGTGCAATAAGAAAAGCATTATAAATTATTCCGAAAATGTGTTACTACCTTATTTTTGTGAATTGGCGACCAAACTAAAAATGAAGAGTTCCACAATGTGGTCACAATATTCCATGATAAAAGCCTTACTCAATATCAAACATGGATTAGATATCAGCAAATATATGAAGCTGCGTGCTTATTTGAAGAAGCAGGCTGAAGGTTATACTCCCCATAAATCTAACGTATTCACAAAGACACAGTTTGAAGATTTTTAAAAACAACGCACCTAATGAGCAATATTTAGGTGTTAAAGGTTAGTTATAATTTATTTGCATAAATACATTACAATTTCAAAATACTTGCTACTTTTAGATTATATTAATAGTAGGTGTGTCAGGAGCATGTAGGTGTAAAGAAATGGTAAATATGACAGTAGACAATATAGAAGATTTGGGATCTGTTATTCATATAAAAACCCCTGATACTAAAAATAAAAAGCCACGGTCGTTTACAATTATTGGAGAAAAGTACATAAACCTGTATAGAAATTACTCTTTTTACGTCCGCATGCTATGGAAACTCGACGATTTTTTCTAAAATTTCAAAAAGGAAAGTGTTATCGCATGGTAATGGGAGTTCACTCAATTAGTAACGTGCCCAAAACGGTAGCAACTTTTCTAAAGCTACCTGATTTACAAAATTACACAGGCCATGCTTTACGTAGAACTTCAGCTACATTACTTGTAGATGGGCGAGCTGATATTACTTGTTTAAAAAGACATGGTGGTTGACTGTCAAGTAATGTGGCTGAAGGATACATTGAAAACTCTTTGTCTAATAAGAAAGAAACTGCAAAAAAAATCTTGATGACAAATTTTTCGGTAATAAACAGGAGTCCAGCTTTTGATAAGCAAAATACTGTGGACGTAGATGTAGTAGAAGCAACAAATCAGTAGTCTGAGAAAACTTTGTTGCCAAATTTATTCAACTCTGAACAAAATTCTAGCGACGTAGAGCTCAATAAATCAGGAGGTGTTAAATTTTTCAGGTGCAACTTTAAATAATTGTGTTTTTACAATTAATTACCGTTAATAAACTATAAAAGTATCGAATTTGTTTATATTTCTGTAGGTCAACTCATAAGTTCAACTTTACTTTCTAGAATTTCAAGCATCTTATTTTTTTATTTAAGGGATATTTTTTTAATTTGCTGCCATGACAGTGGTCACATGACATTTGTCAAAGTGCTTTTTTTGTCATTCGATATGCTAAATTCATTTGCCAAAAGAAATTTTGGGTATCTTAATTACAAAAATTTTTCCCAATTGATGCAAACTCTTTGCCAGTCACTGTATATATATATAATCTTCACACATTTACCTGACGGTGTAGGGTATTTGATAAGTTACATGCATTTACATTTTCTTAATTTTAAATTGCATTCTAATGACAATACCATTTCATAAATAGACTTGGGTTTGTATTTCCTTTACACTACTAGGCAGGTTGAGCAATTTACTTCATCTGCAACACACTCCACTCTGTGATTTTTGTTTTTGTTACTCATAACTGCACTAATCTATAATTCACTCACTTCCATGTTACTCTCACTATATCTCTCTCCTCTCTCTTTATTGTGTATTTATTATGAACCTACGAACCTTGCCCATTCCTTTTTATTTTGTGCCAATGTTTTCGTTTCTTGCCAGTTTTGATTGCTCCTCTTCAGGAATCCACCTATTGTCTCGTCCCAGCTTCTTCTTGGTCTTCCTCTTTTCTTTTTCTGTTTGGTTTAGTTTGCCAATTTATTTTTGTTTGTATATTATTCTCCATTCTTTAATGTCCAAACCATCTGATCTGTTGTCTCTCTATTTCCTTTGTTATCGGTTCGACGTATTTCTTCATTTCTTAATCTGTCGTTTCCGTTACTCCCACGATTCCTCTCAGAAATTTCATCTGGCATGCTTGTATCTTATTTTCTTGTCTCTTCGTGAGCGTCCATCTTTCAGATCCGAACGTCAATATCGTCAATATATATATATATATATATATATATATATATATATATATATATAATGATAAGTTTTTCGACATCTAGTGTCTACTCGTGAAAGCGTTCACGTGCGAAAATGTTAGCAACTTTGCCGACAGGTATGTAAAGCAGTTACATAGTCGATTCTTCAATAATTATAGCCAACCTAACAGTTGGCAAGTATAAAAATTTCGAATCGCCTGTAGTAAAGTACGCAAGAGGTTGTACAATAGCAAACAAACACTGAGAATCACCCGACAGCTGTTTCGTCCTTTGGGACTCATCGGGAGTGAGAGAACTCGAGTGTAAGTTCACTATTGTACAAACGCGCTGTCGACTATATGCCCTACTGGGGGATCACAATATTTAAATGATAAGTTTTTCGACATCTAGTGTCGACTCGTGAAAGCGTTCACGTGCGAAAATGTTAGCAACTTTATATATATATATATATATATATATATATATATATATATATATAGTGTTGTAAAATGTTAGCTTTGTCTTATTGCTTAACTCTTTTCCTGATTAATGCATTATTTAAGGCGTAATATACTTTATTAGCATTTTTATTCTATTATTTATTTCCTTTCGTTTTTCCCATCCTTCTGCATTGTTATTCCTAAGTACTTAAAACTATCAACCTGTTCGATCTCTTTATTATTGAGTTTTATTCTTGTTTGACTATTGTTCCTTCCTAATATCATCAGTTTGGTCTTATTAGTATTTATCGTTAGATTGCGTTTTTTGTAGTGCTGAATTCCATATTTCTAGGTTTCCTTGTAAACCTTCCTGGTTTTGCACATATCATCAGGTCATCTGCGAATGCACATTCCGTTATACAGTGTGTGTAACGAATATGGAGGTCATAAATTAAACCACATATTCTGGGGCTAAAAATAACTGGATTGAACCTCAGTAAAAATATGCATAAAATCACGATTTCAACGAAATTTGGTATTCAGCAGTTTTTCAGCATGAGAAATCTAAATCTGTTCACAGTTTTGATGTACATTGTACAGGGCGCTACCAGCAGCACTTCGCGTACATTAAAATGTTCATAACTTTTTTGTCCCTCGGTATATTGGATTGTTGTTTGAAGATTTTCATTCCTTGACGTGATGAGCTCAAAAAAGTATACTTGAAAGTTGTCGGTTCGGCCAACCGTTTCCAAAAAAATCGACACTGAATCTTCAGTTGTTATCGAGATTAATGTTAAAAGTACTTTATAGTCAAAAACAATACTTAACACCAAAAGTTAAAATACTTTTATGTGAAACGTTGGTTTTATCTCATTTCAATTATTGTGATCAAATATATAACTCCTTCATTAATACCAAAAACAATTCAAAGAGTTCAAAACAGCTGCATTCGATTAATCTTGGGCATTAGAAAATACGATCATATTTCCCAATCTATATAGATTTAAAATGGTTAAAATATGGAGAAGAGACGAAAACTTCATTCTGCTGGTTTTTTTCATAGCATTCTTATAACTAAAGAACGATCATATTTATATAGGAAAATTACTTTTCGTGAAGATATACATAATTTAAATATAAGATTTAAAGGTTTAATTAGTCCTGCTGTTCACAGAACTTCATTATTCCAACGAAGCTTTTCCTACCAGCTATTAAGCCATACCCCTTAATTTAAAGCAACATTCGGTAAATAAATTTAAAAAGAATATAAGAACATACTGCTACATGAGCATGTTCTGGATTAACATATTGTATTTTTATTCTTCTTTCTTCCATTAATCAACTTAATCTAACTTTGTGTTAACATTTATATTTTAATTTTTCTATTACCATTTTCTATTAATGCATAAATTTCAATGTTTTATAAATTCATGGTTTTAGTGGAAGAGCAAGCTCTAGCTTGAACTACGCCATGAGGTTTCCATTGTATATAAGTAATTTTTGTATAGATACTGAGTTAATTTTATTTGTTTTATTGTTGTAATTAAATTAATCTTGTATAAATTTTATCTAATTCTTATTATACTATTTTATGTGGAAATAAAAACATTTATTATTATTATTATTATTATTTTTATATTATAAGGGAAATATTACCAAACATTTTTCAAAAATTATAACTTTGACACCCTGTAACTTTTTTTGCATGCACATTTGTACTGAGGTAAATTTGGTTCCAATCGAGTTATTTTTAGTCCCAGAATATGTGTTTTAATTTATAACCTCCATATTCGTTACACCCTGTATGTACCGGTTCTAAATATCTAAAGCCCACTAATGATTTCTTAACTTTATCTTTGACTTCTTTTGTTATTTCGTCTAAAAAATATTAAAGAGTGTTGGACTTAGTACTCCCCCTTGCCTCACACCTTCTTTCGTTACAAACTCATCTGACTCCATGTTGTTTGTTCTGACCTTGTTTCCAATATTTTTGTATATACTACTAACTATATTGTTTATCAGTCTTTTTCCAACTCCTCTCTTCCTTAGGCTACTCCATATAACTCTTCTCAGTATGTTATCAAAAGCTTTTCTTATGTCAATAAACGCCACATGTATGTCACTCTCTGGAACTTCTCTATCAGCTGTTTTGGTCTTGTATTCCTCTCCCTCTCCAAAAACCACTTTTGCGATCCTTTTATTTGAACTCCTGTTTTCGCTTTCAATTTATCGTCCAGTAGTCTCTTATATACTTTATATGAATTATTGAGTAATGTTATCCCTCTATAGTTGTCACATTGTTTCTTATTTCCGGATTTGTATAGTCGTAAAATTATACCAATCTCCCAGTCTGTCGGTATTTTATTTTTTCTGCGATTTTCATGAATGGTGTTGTTAATACCTCTTGTCCGTTCTGGACTAGTAGTTTTGACATTTTGGTTGTTATGTTATCATGACCAGGTGCTTTACTTTTCTTAAGTTTCTTTATAGCTTCACCTATTTCTTCTTGTGTAAATGTTTCCTCTGGTTTTTGGTATTCTTCTTCTCCTTCTTCTTTTTTTCTATTTTCTTCTTCGATTTTCCTTGTATTTGTTGTGTTTGTACTTAGTAACTCCTTAAAGTATTATTTCCATCGTCTCATTATATCATCTTTTTCCGTTAGTATTTTCTCCTGCTTTGATTTAATATATTGACATTTTGTATCTTTACCTTTTCTTATTGTTTTCAATACTTTGTAAAACAGTTTCTGATTACCCACTCGTTCTTTCACCATTTCTTTAACGTTTAGTCTCTGTTCTTTATATTTTATATAGTTTACGTTATTTTTATTTCTTAAATATGTTTCCCACGCTATTATCTTTAACTTTGTTTCTTTCTTTATTTCTTTGTTCCACCAGCTTGATTTCTTTCTATTCTTGTTCTCCCTTGTCTCTCCATATGTTGTTTTGGCTATGTTTATTACAGTTTCTTTAAATTTTGTCCAAAGCTCTTCTATGTTATAATTTATAATGTTTGTTTTATAATTTCCATTTCCTTTTCTGTTTCTTCAATGTATTTATTTGCTGTTTCTTCTTTTCTTAGTTTGTACGATCTTATTTTCATCTTCTCTTGCGTGGTACTATTATCTTATCTTCTTTATGTCCTTTAGTTCCTTTCCTTATCTCCATTTTTATTTCTGACACAACGAATTAGTGGTCCGTATGTAATTCAGCTCCTCTTTTAACCCATGTGTCTTGTATGTCTCTTCTGAATTGCTTATTTATTATTACATAATCAATGATTGACTTCTCATTTCTACTTACTATTTCGTTTGTGAACTCATATTTATTTCCTTATGTTCAAAGAAGGAATTTGTTATAATTAGGTTATTCATTATACAAAAATCTATTAACCGTTTTCCGTTTGTGTTTCTTGTTTCTTCTCCATACGCTCCTATTGTCTCTCTTTTTATCTTTTTTCCCTACTCTTCCATTTAAGTCTCCTATTATGATAATTCTTCCATTTAAACTTTCTATTGTTTCTGCTAGTTGTTCCCAGAACTGTTCTTTTATTTGTGCTTTGTTGTTCTCCCCTGGTCGATATGAAATTATCCATGTCGTTTTAACTGTATTGCCTGCTAGTAGCTCTTTCTTGAGTGTTCTTTCTGTGTATTGCTGCTTTTTTTTATATTTGGAGTTATTACTTTTTATTACACATCCTACTCCCTCTCTTGCTCTCTAGTTTTGTTCGACCCCTTCATAAATTAGTAGGTTTCCACTTGGCAGAATTATCTCTCCACACCCTTTCTTCTTAGTTTCAGTTATTCCTAGAATGTGTAGTGTTGCTTTATTAACTTCTTCATCTAATTCTTTTTCCTTTCCTGCTAAACTTCTTATATTCCATGTTTCCTATCTTTCTATCCTTTTCTTTGTTATATTCGTTTTCCCAAAAATCAGTCCATTGTTCTTTATTTATTTATTACTTAACGGTAAACACCAATGATATAAACATAAAACAAAAATTGATGCTTTTACATACAACACATGTTACATTATTACTCCAAATCTCTGTAAATACAAAAAAAAAAAAAATTAGGTTTCTGTTAAACTAACCCTATGATATGCTCAATGCCCAAAACGGATATAAATTTAATAATTTTATTCTTAAATTTTATTTGTATGAAAATTGGTCAAATCTTTGATCAATTTATAAAGAGAGCAACTAAAAAATCTACATCTAATTGGTTAGCCGATCTCATCATTCTATCCATTGTAGAAAAATAGGAATAATTAGTGCGATGCCAGTTAATAGCAAACAGTATTCGTTGTCTAGTTGCTTTGGAGGGATGTGGAAATTTATTTGAGAAAGAAGATCAGGACTTACTAAGAATGAGTTCAGCAGTTTATATAAAATATGATATCGAAGTTATATCGTCTTTCATCGAGACTCTTTAAGTTAAGGAAGGACCGAAGTTCTTGATAGTCTATTTGTTCACTAGATAAACCAATCTTATAACCTACCATTTTTAGAAATTTTGTTTGTACTTTTTCCAAACTAACTACATACGTGGTATGATAAGGATTCCAAACTTGAGTGTTATATTCTAAAATAGGTCTTACTAGAGAACAGAAAAGAAGACGGAGAGTTGATACATTTGAAAAGTCCTTAGAGAATCTACTAATACAGCCTAACCGTCTCATTGCCTTATTTTTAATCGAAATAACATGGTTTTGAAAATTCAAATTTGCCGAGATTTTAATCCCCAGATCGGTAATTAAATTGACTCTATCGACCACTACACCAGATTTGAACTTATATGGAAAATCAATCACAACAGATTTGGAAAACGATATTATTTTACATTTTAATTCATTTAATTTAAGGCCGTTTGCAATGCAGTAATATTCGAGTCTATAAAGGTCAACATTTAGATTTTCACAATCACTAACACTTTTAATATTATTATAAAATTTTGTATCATCAGCATACATTAAAAACTTTGAATGTTGAAAAACCTGACTTATGTCGTTAATATAAATGTTAAATAGTAACGGTGCCAAGTGGGCACCTTGTGGAACTCCACTAGTTACCAAAATAGTTTCCGAAATAAAATTTTCAACTTTAACTCTTTGGAAACGGTTAGTTAAATACGAATGAAACCATTTAAGGAGAGGTTCTAGAACACCATAAGTTTTCATTTTCACAATCAGTCTGTTATGGTCTACGGTATCAAAAGCTTTTGATAAGTCGGTGTAAATACAATCTATCTGGCCACGATTTTCAGCAGATGTAAATAAATGTTGTGAAAACTCAATTAAGTTTGTGGCAGTTGACTTTCCGGATCTAAACCCATGCTGTTGATCTACAATTATGTTGTTGAACATAGGTGAAATAATGTCACTTACTATTGATTCAAATAATTTTGGAATAGTAGAGAGTTTTGATACAGGGCGGTATTGTTTGGCATCGTTTCTATTACCACTCTTAAAAATAGGAGTTACATAACTAAGCTTCCATAACTCTGGAAATATTCCAGATCTTAATGAATGATTAAAAATCCAATACAGTGCCTCAGTTATAATAAAACGACATTTCTTTAAAAATAATCAGGAATTCCATCTGGTCCAGGAGAATGTGAATTAGAAAGAGTTTCAATCTTCTGATATATAGCGAACTTGCTAATCTGGATTAATGAAATATTGGCTGAAGTGGAAAAATCTTGTATATCAGAAGTGGTCAGTGAATTAGTTGAATAAACTTCCGAGAATTGTTTTTTAAAAAGATTGACTATATCTGCACCATTTGAAGCTATTTCATCTTCTAGAAATATGGGATCAGGAATGTTGTTTTGTTTAGTTTTACACTTTACATAAGACCAAAAATGTTTAGGGTTAGATTTAATTTTGTTTTCATGCTTAGATATAAAATTAGAATAACATAACTTTGATTCATATTTACATAATTTGCGTAGGTGTGAGAATTCGATATAGTCTGCAGGAGCATTTGTAGATTTAAAAGTTCGGTGAACTTTCTTTTTCTAATATTAACTTTTTTTAATTTGCTTGAGAACCAAGTAGGAAACTTATAAGAAATGACAGCTTTGAACGGAACAAACATTTCAAATGCTTTGTAGATAATGTCATAAAATAGGCTTAAACAGTCATCTACAGAAAGGTTATTAAAATTATCCTGCCAATGAATAGATGATAAATACCGAATAACTTCTTCATAATTTACATTTTGAAATCATATATATAATTAGAGCATCTCAATGGTGTACAAACATGAACATTACACAGAGTAATATCTAAACACGGATGATATCCATCAGTTTTAACAATTTCTTCATCGCTTAGAAAAACAGATACATCATGATGATTTGAAAAGCTAAATCTAGATATCTTGACAATTTGTTAGGTATAGAATTAAATTGTTTTAAATTAAGGAGACTAAACTGGCTTATTAATAAATCCGACTTTTCACAAAAAGAACCATTTGGATAAAGATAAATATTATTATCTGACTCAGGCAACCATTTAATATTCGGCAAGTTGTAGTCACCTAAAATTAAAATTTCTTATCTTGTTCTTCCAGGTTGTGCAATTTATTTTCCCTATTTGTTCCGCAAAGTCATCTCCATTTGGGGATCTCTCAGTTACTGTTCTCTTTTAATTGGTATTTTGTTCCCCTGCGGTTCTTACTATACTTTGTTGTTGTGTTTCCTTAGTTTCCTTAGTTTCATTCTGTTGCTTATTCTTAATTTATCATAACTTAGATATGCTATTTGACCTTTTCTCTGGCTGCTTTCATTAAAGGTATTAGCCTTCTTGTTTCTTTTTGTACCTTTTTCGTGTAGCCTTCGTCTATCCAGATGTCTGTTCCTCTTAGGTGTTTTGCGCTTTTTATTATCTCATTCTTAGTACTCGTTTTCGTTAGTTTTACTAATATTGGTCTTATTTTTCCGTCAGTGGGTTTTCCAAATCTTTTGATCTCCTCTATATCTATCTTTTCATTTAGTGTTATTCCGATCTTGTCTATTACTGCACATACTTTTCCTCTAGTTATTTCTTCGTCTTCGTTTGTTGCCTTTTTATTACCCTTCATTACAAGGTTTTTTCCACTTCTCTTTCTAGAATGTCTATTCTGGTATTTTGTTCTACCACTATTTTCATTAATTTCGCGTTATCCTCTTTAACTTGGTTTAATTTTTCAATTAGCTTATCTAACTTTTTGTTAGTTTGGTTCGTGTTTTTGTTTATACTGGTAAACATTTCTTCTATTCTTTCCATATTCATTTTAAGTTTTAATCACTTTAGTAATAACTGTATTTAAATTTTGGTCAGAGAAATTTTGTATTTGTATTCAATAAAGTTATTATGATAATAATTTTGCCGCACGAATTTTTACATTGGGCTTATCTGCCCGTGTCTGTCTCGCATCGATTGATAAAGTACGCGTAAGGGTTTTACGCTTAACGTCACTTTCAGAAACTGTATTCACTGTTATCTAATCTATTCACTTGTAATTAATAGTTAACTTTATTTAAATTAATTCATATAAATTTTTATCGACAATAAGAATTTTATATAGCGTGACGGAGCCAATGTGTTCGGTTTCACGTCGCCACCAATGCTAAAATAACAAAAATATTAGAACTATAAGTTTTGCGACATCTAGTGTCGACTCGTGTTAGCGATCAAGTACGCAATGATTCGCATTAAGCAGCTTTGTCGACAGGAGTGTAAAGCAGTTACATAAGTCGATCCTTCGATAATTATAACCAACATAAGCGTTAGCAAAAATAAAAATCTCGAATCGCCTGCTGCAAATTCGCAAGAGGTTGTACAATAGCAAACAAACACTGAGAATGACTCGACAGCTGTTTCGCCCTTTTAGGACTCTTCAGGAGTGAGAGAACTCGAATGCTTTCAACTATATTCCCTACTGGAGGGTACATCATATTCAAACTATAAGTTTTGCGACATCTGGTGTCGACTCGTGTTAGCTGTTGGTGGACCAATCGTGTGACCACCCAGATCGCCTCATCTCAACCCTATCCATTTCTTCATCGGGGGGTACTACATAGAACTGGTCTATACTACTGAGTGTCAGACAGTGGAGGAACTAAGAATAAGGATACGGGATTCGGCGATAATCATAGAGAATAATCGAGTAGCCTTTCGAAACTTGAGGAGGACGTTTTTAGGTCGCTGTAGATCTGTATCCAGGAAGAGGTCGTCAATTTTCTTGCAAATTGTATTCCATAATTTCAATACATAATAAACTCGAGTGGAGTTTTCGTGTTGCATTTGTAATCTAATTTCGTATTTGGTTATTTGTTGAAAATGTCACTGAAATCAAATTCACATACTATGAACATTTAACATGCAATTATTTTCAACCCATGTAAAAAATTGTCTAAAAAATCAGTATTCCGAAAAACATAAAATTTGCGGACTGGAAATAAAAAATTTGAAAAATTTCAAGATAATTTTTTGCCCCTCCTTTTTTTTTGTTTTTTATTTTGTAAAAAATAAAATAATTTTCTTCTCATTTAAAAATTTTTTATATTTTTTAAAGTTTTTTAAAATAAAACCCAAAAAACACCAAACTTCAAACCAATTTTTCTCCCTTTTTCAAATGAAACCCCCTATATTTATTTTTTCACCACTAGATGTAGAATTGAAAAATGAGTCTTTTTTGTATTCACAACTGTACTCAAATTCTAGACGGTTTTCTAGATATTTACGAAAAACCATTTATTTTACTTTCCACAGTAAATTTTAATTAACAGAATACCTAGGCGGCTATGAATAACATTAGAAAATTTTTTAAACATGATTAGATTAAGTATTCAAACACTCGACCATTTTGTTGTAAACACAGATTTAACCTTTTAGTTAAAGACCTATTTACATTTTCTAACATTAAAGGAGTAACTGTATTAAAGGATTCTCTTATTCTTTCCCGCATGTTTTCTGGTGTGGTTGGAGGTATACGGTAGACCAGATCTTTAACGTATCCCCATAGGAAATAATCAAGTTTGGTTAGATCTGGTGATCTTGCGGGCCACGGAACAGGTCCTTGCCTGCCAATCCAGCTGCCTGGAAACTTTTCATTCAAAGTATGTCGAACTCCAATACTAAAATGAGCAGGCGCGTCTAACTGGAACCACATTCTTCCTATTAGCCCTAACGGTATATTTTCTAGAAGATTATCAAGGTCTTCGTCTAAAAATCTTTGAAAAATATCCCCATTTAGATGGCCATAAAAAAATGGGGTCCTATTACGCGGTCTCCAATTATGCTTCCCCAGACGTTTACACTCCACCTGTGTTGCCTGTCAACTGCCCTCGTAAAATTTGGATTCACATTGGAGTAGTAATGTAAATTATGTCTGTTCACATGACCATTATTGTGGAAGGTTGTCTCATCGGTAAACAATACAGTATTAAAAAACCGTTCATCTTCTCCAATTTGAGCTAGACCCCAATTACAGAAATTTACCCTATTTTCAAAATCTTGTCCTTGAAGTGCTTGATTCAGTTGTACATGATACGGATGGAACTTATGTTTCTTCAAAATGTTTTTACGGAAGTTTGACCTATGTGCAGCAAATCACTAATGTCTGCTGAACTTCTATGTGGGTCTTCAACAACACTTGCAATAATGTTAAATTCGTTTCTTTCGTTTAGTACGGGCTGTATTCTGTCATGCTTTTCATATTTAACTGTCCCAGTCGTGTCAAATCTATCCTTCAATTTTTTAAATGATCCTATATCTGGGTACCTTCTATCAGGAAACCTCTCTTTGTACATTCTGGATGCTAGAAGGCAATTCTTTAAGCACTCTCCGATGATATAAATCATGTCAATTGATTCTTCTATCGTATACTTCATTTTTATTACAAAAGAAAATAAAATATGCACTTGATGCCACTGAACGTCAAAAGATTACGTCAATAATTAATAACATTGTCATACCAACGAGTAGCTTTTTTCCATAGCCGCCTAGGTATTCTGTTGATGAAAATTTACTGTGGAAAGTAAAATAAATGGTTTTTCGTAAATATCTAGAAAACCGTCGAGAATTTGAGTACAGTTGTGAATACAAAAAAGATTCATTTTTCAATTCTACATCTAGTGGTGAAAAAATATACAGGGAGTTTAATTTGAAAAACGCGAGAAAAATTGGTTTGAAGTTTGTCATGTTTCGGCCATAATTTTGGAAAAAATGTACATAATTTACAAAATGTTAATAAGTTGACAGTAACTTTAGACCTTTCGCAACTCAATCCATATCAAACCGTGAGCCAATAAAATTATCTTGAAATTTTTTTAATTTTTCCATTTTTTATTTATTTCCCCTAAAATGCCAGAACTAGTAGATTTTCGGCAATTGATCGAGTGCATCGAAATATGCAAAAAAATACAGGGTGTCTCATTAAAAAAAATGACTTTCATATCGTCACACTTATTTGAGACACCCTGTGAACTCAAAAATATTTTCCAAAAATAGACTCTTACAAATAGTATAGATTGACATATGAACGAAATTCCTAACCTCATTGGTTCAGGAGCTATAGACCGACGCGCGCTTAGCTGACAACCCTGTATAGGGTATGAGAAAAAAAATTAAACTTTGTTATCGAAAATGCTAAATAACTTAATAAAATCGAATGGAACACCCTATATATTTTTCCCAGATCGAGGTAGAATTAAATTCTCTACAATTTTGCTATACATGTTGGTCTACCAAAATTCCACTGTTAGCCGTGAAACTCGTTTTTATCGAAAATTATCATCGAAAAATTAAGTAGGCGATGAAATACAAACCTCAAACGTTTATTGTTGTCACGGTCGTGTTAGTAATTGTCCAATATATCACAATTTTATTATATTTTTGTGTTGTAAGTAATAATGAGTGAGTATTTGACAGCAGAAGTAGTATCGTTTATTCCACCGGAAAATGGAATGGAAGTTTATTGGCAGCTCATAAATATAAAGCAGATAATCCGGCAATTGCCAATGTGGAAAAATACTAGGAAAACATGTTGCTACTGAAGAGGATATGCAATTTAACATCGTTATCATTATCAGCAGTTGAGAATCTCGCCATTGGGGTACGACAAATGACAGATAACGTTGGAGCTTTGAAGACTTCTGTAAATAAGGTGTTACGATAAAACTAATTCCATCCTTATCGCGTACAACACCATATCAATATCTGACAAAAATATTGACACGTTTATTAAAATTCTTCTTGTATTTCGTAGTAAAGGTTGTTACCACCCTAAGTATCAATAAAGTATAAAGTATATATCAGGGTGCGGCAGATAAACGGCCAATTAGAAATATCTCCGGAACTAAAGTTATTTCAATCATAAAAATTGGTATGAAGGGGTTTTGAATAATGAGCTATTTAATGAAAATATTGCCGTCACCATTCTACTTCCGGTTATACCGGAAATTGCACATAACTTTGTAATTTTTAATGAAAGCCCCTATATATTTTTTCAATTTTAGAAATGTTCACGTTATTCTGAACATTTTTTGTTAATACTTCCCTATATCTATTTTGAACCGTTTTTGAGTTATAAGTTTTTTATATAAAAATTACACTTCTTTACTATGTACAAAAATTTCAATATCCTCTAATGTAATTTGAATAAAAGTTTAAATTCCTTAGGAACTATTTACCACATACCGCTTTATCGTTTACACTGTGAAGTTACCTTTTATTATACAGGTTGCTGTCAAAGTTGGAATAAAAACGAAATCCGCAATCATCGCATAATTCCTTTTTTTCAAATGGGACACCCTGTATGTTATTCATTAGTTTAGAAAAATACGTTGCCCACTATCGATATGTATTACTATTCCTATACCTATTTCTTGCAGTTTTCAAATAAATCAGCTTTATACATTTTTGTCATAAAAATTTATTTATCAAGTCGCCTGTGGAATATTCTGACAAATGTCGGTTATTGTTAATGTTTAGTAGTAGTACCCTTGTTGTATGGCGTGGGTGACAGGTATAATAATAGTTTGCCTTTAATTTTCTTTACAAAATAATAATGGCACATTTAGGATATACAAATGATGATTTTTAAATTTAATTATGATTCAGGGTGAGTGTAACAGAATAGTATCTAGAACTTGTCGTGTTTTTGCTGAGAGATATCCTGAAAAGCCGCGACCAAATCATAAGACTATAAAACGTTTGCTGCACAACTGTTCCCAGTTTGGTCAGTTTAAAAGTAAACGAAACAAGACCAAGACCCATGTCGATAATGAAGATTTAGAAATAAACATTCTGGGATATTTTGCCGCTCATCCAAACTCATCCCTACGGGAATGTGAGAAACTGTTAGAGGTGCTCACAATCTTCGAGGAGTAGGCAAATTGCTTGATGAAATATTTAACGATAGATGGATAGCTAATAAAGGTCCGTTTCTCTGGCCACCAAGATCCCCACAATTGTCACCGATAGATTACTATATTTGGGGATATGTTAAAAATAAGGTATTCTTTGAACCTGTCACTACTAAGGAAGATATGATAAACAAAGTCCTTCACGTTTTTAACGGAATAGATGAAGAATCAATATCAAGAGCTACTAATGAAAATTTGATTAAAAGAGTCCATAAATGTTTGGAAGTTGATGGGCAACATTTTGAACATTTGTTGCATTAACAAGCTAGTGCCTATTATCTTTGATAGTAACTGTTTAATTGTTAAATGTTTAAATTGCAATGTGAAAGTTATAAATTAAGACATTTGTTTTTTCTATAATAATATTAGTCATCAGTCCAAATCTAGTTTCTGTTTTATTAGGTTAGGTTATAAAAAAATAAATTTTTTGTGACAAAAATGTATAAAGCTGATTTATTTGAAAACTGCAAGAGATAGGTGTAGAGAATAGTAATACATATCGATAGCGGGCAACTTATTTTTCTAAACTAATAAATCACATACAGGGTGTCCCATTTGAAAAAAAGGAATTACGCGATGATTGCGGATTCCGTTTTTATTCCAACTTTGACAGCACCCTGTATAATAAAAAAGGTAACTTCACAGTGTAAACGATAAAGCGGTATGTGATGAATAGTTCCTAAGGAATTTTCATATAAAAACCTTATAACTCAAAAACGGTTCAAAATAGGTATAGAGAAGTATTAACAAAACATGTTCAGAACAACGTGAACATTTCTAAAATTGAAAAATATATAGGGTATTTCATTAAAAATTACAAATGTGTAATTTCCGGTATAACCGGAAGTAGAATGGTGACGGCAATATTTTCATTAAATAGCTCATTCATTCAAAACCCCTTCATACTAATTTTCATGATTTAGATAACTTTAGTTCTCGAGATATTTCTAATTGACCGTTTATCTGCTGCACCCTGTATATATAATGAACTGAAACTGGAGAATTGGATTCGCCTTTAAGACGTATTCGAACTGAAGGTAAAGGGATGTTGTATTATAACCCCGTTCTGTTACGTTACAAACTGATTGACACGTTCAAAAATTCAAAATTCTTTTGCAACCTACCGTGTCATCTTGTAACATGTTCCTAGTTACGTAACGGGGCTTTGACAAAATGGAACACCTTAAACAATGAACTAATTAAAGTTATTCTCTTGTTACGAATAGAATATTAAAAATGTTTTCTTTTGTGCGGTTATTAATGATTAAGTATGTACTTATGATTGCATCTGTTACTTAAGTACGTAATAATTTCCATGTTATCCTATAATTTTGATCTTTAATGTCTAATGTATTTAACCCATTAACCGCCATTGATGCGTATACGCAACATTACGTAGTATTTTTTTTATAGATTAAAAATACATTAAAACTGCTTGTGTATGTTTAGTTTCACGAAACACCCTTCAACATACGTTATCATATTTTTTCTTTCTATTTTTGTTTTATACTAAAATGATATAAATTTTCTAATTTGGCGAATTACTAACCAAACGGTAACGTTCTTTTAGAATCTTTCCATTTTTGGTAAAATTGACCAATAATAATAAATTATTGGTTGACGTTTTACTTATAGGTTCATTGAAAGCATCTGCACATCTAAAATTAGTCTTCTAAGAAATGGCTTAGGTATAATGCAGTTTGAAACTAATGTTGCGTTTACGCATCATTGGCCGAAAGTAACACAACGCGCGCACAATTTGTCAGACTCTCGGTGCTTTCCGTTCACAATTTACCGTTGTTACCGTCATTCATATTTGTTTTAAAATTTTGTTGTGATTGTTGTGTTAGTAGTAAATTGTTTTTACTTATTATAATGTCTAATTGGAAGCTGCATTACGAACGTAACAGGCCACTAACTATCCAAGAGTTAGAAGCCGAAATAGAAAAAATTGCAAATGACAATATCGATTGCGTCATAATACCTCCAGAAGTTGATGACTTGACAGATGAGGAACAAATTGATGACAATTTATTAACAGGTAAAGAAATACTTTTTCTAAAATATTTTGATTATAATCATTCAGCTGACGATACACCTGGCGACATTGTGGGCACATTTGAAATAATGTCAGCACCTGATGATGAAGATAATGAAGACAAGGAAAGTATTGAACATTCTCCTTCACACCGTCAAAAAAAGCAAAAACCTCGTGCAATCCAAATTGGAAAAAGTAAACCCGGTTTACACCAATGAACCATTGTCTACCGAACATGAACACGTTCAAGAAATAAAAGACAATATTGGTGGTAAGACACCTTTGGAAGTATTTTCACTTTTTTTGATGAAAGCGTTTGGAATTTAATTACTGATTTTTCTGTTAAGTACGCCCACGACAGTAATAGACATGACTTCAGCATGGAGAAAGATGAATTGAAAAATTCGTAGGAATAATGATTCTAACAGGTTACCACACATTACCTCAAATTGACATGTATTGGAGTAGAGATGAAGACAAAGGAATTGATTTAGTTAAAAACTGCATAAGTAGAAATAGATTTCGCAGTATAAAGAGAAATCTACATGTTGCAGATAACTCTCAGTTGTGTAAAGAAGATAAATTTTCTAAATTGCGCCCTTATTTGATATAATAAATAAAAAAAACCTACAGTTCGGAATATTCGCTCACAATTTATCAATCGATGAAGAGATGGTTCCCTATTTTGGACGGCATTCAGCCAAAATGTTTATAAAAGGAAAGCCTGTACGTTTTGGATTTAAATTATGGTGTCTTTGTTCGGCTGATGGGTATTTGTTCCAATTTATTCCCTATGGTGGAGCTCGAACAGAGAAATCAGAATTAGGATTAGGGGCTGATGTCGTACTAGATTTGCTTTCTGTAGTACAGCATAAATCAAATCATAGATTATTTTTGACAATTTTTTTCTTCCTACAAGCTATTTTATATTCTGAACCAAAAAAATATTTACAACTGGAACAATTCGAGATAATCGAATAGAAAAATGCCCACTAGAGAACACAAAGTCTTTAGGCAAAATGCAGAGAGGTTCATATGACTATCGCTTTGACTCAAACAGTGAAGTGTGTGTCGTCCGCTGGAATGACAATTCTGTGGTGACTGTTATAACAAACAATTGTCACATTCAACCGGAAACGTTAGCCAAAAGGTACAATAGAAAAGAAAGGAAAGAAGTAAATATTACGCAACCAAATGTTATCAATGAATATAATAAATTCATGGGGGTGTCGACCTTCACGATAATGGAATAGCTAATTATCGAATCAAAGTCAGAGGTAAAAGTGGTGGTGGCCTCTTTTTACAAATGTAATTGATAGCGTGATAGTAAATTCCTGGCGAATATATAGACTGGCTAATGATGACAAAATAACACAACTCGATTTTCGCTCAAATTTAGCATTAGCTTTGATAAAGTGCGACAATTCGAATTCAAATATTCGTCCTAGAGAAGCAAACATAAATAGAGGAAGACCCTCACAAGCCAATCTCCCTAAGGAAATGGTGACTGATAATGTGGGGCATGTAATAATTGAGCATTCGGAAAAAGCAAGAAAAGATGTAGGCATTGCAAGAGCCAAACAATTTATATGTGCAAGAAATGCCAAGTTCATTTACACTCACATTGTTTCGCGGCGTTTCACTCTCAATGATGCCGCAATAGTATATTGCTAATGGCCATTGATGCGTATACGCAACATTTTATAGTGGGTGACTGATTTGTATTTTTTAATTATTTTTGCCTAATTATCTTAATTTATGTGTTTTGAGCTAAGTTTAAAAATAAAAATAAATTAAAATAATTTTTTCAATGCTTGGCCGTGAATGGGTTAAGAAGATCCGATTTTTTTCTGTTTGAAAGTGATTTCAATAAATTAATTTTTAGATACCTAATAGCCAATGGCAATGAGTGAACATATTAAAAGAATCTACAAAGGTGCAGAATATAAAGTCATCGCGAATTTATAGATCTGATTAAAGATCTATTGGGTTATAAATTAAATTAATTAGTTAATTAAAATAGAGAATTTTTAAAAACAGAAGTGTGTGAAATTCTTGGCGTTTAATGGATTCATCACTTCACGTTTCAAAATCATCAATTTGTGAAATGATGTGAACATTTTCAAATTCATACCAAGGTTATTTATAGTAATTAAGAATGGTAAGGACGTCTGACATCAGTAAAATGTCTTTATGTCTTTGTTTTGTAATGCTTATTTATACTATAATTCTTTTCGCTATAAATGTATTACGAGTATTTGTATTGTTCTTAAATATCTAGCGCTTGTCGACGAGTTTATACACACAAAATATCTAGAATTACTTTAACTTTAGACGATAAACATAATAATAAAATAAAGTTACTGTTAAAAATAACTTTTCTCAAGAAAAAATTGAATTATTAGCAGCTCTGTTATTTTGGTGTTGCTATGGAAAGCTTTATTATGTCAGTAAATGACTTATTTCATATTTATGATTGTAACCAGTAAGAATCGCAAAAACAGTAGATAACATAAAAATATAATATTACTTATGTATGTTATTACAATCGTTTAATGTTATACACTTATTCACATGAATATAATACGGCTATAACCCCATTGATTTATCATCCACACGTTTGTTTCAATAGTGTATTATGACCCAATACCACTAAGAGCGAGTAAATGCCTTCTTGCACCTTAACGTTTTTTGCTTTGCATTACACCACACAAATTTACACGAAACTAATATAGTAGATAGTCTTGGTTGCCGAAAGTTTAATGAAAAACTGCTAAATAACAGTCAAAGGTATCCATATTGTAAAAAAAAATTAGAAAGTAGTTTACAAATCCAAGGGCGGAAAATTTAGTTTATGCAAAACTTTTTTGGGTTACTATTATTCATTTTCAGGAATCCAAGGTGAACAAATACGTTAGTGCGTGACACTACATAGAGTTTCCAAAAGGAACATCAGAATACATACATACGGAATGTAATTCTTAGGGTACGTACAGAAAGAAAGCAGGTTGCCTGCTTACTGGTAACCAGCGCCGATCGGTGCCGATAATGTTACAATGCTTTTTAAATGTGCCTAGACACAAAAAGAAGCAGGTTGATACCGGTTCGTACTTGCGCCAGCGACGACAATTTTACCAGAATGAACTTTTAATTATCAGCGAGCAGGTTTGGCGTTCATGTGAATTATTACAACGTTCGAGAATGAATAATGTACTGTTAATTGCCGTAGTTTTAAAAAAAAACAGCTATATGGGACAAACGAGCAAAGTCCCATAGTAACCGGAATGTAGTGGAAAAGTGCTGGCAAACTATTAGCAAAGAAATGTGTGTAGATGGTAAGTAAATAAGACTTTTATACAAATACTGTACTTATGTATATATCTGTGTTTTATAGTGTAGGAAAATAATTACAATTAACTATGTACATTATGTTTGATTTAGGTTTTATAATTATTAATTATATTAATAATTAGGATTATTGGAAATGTACGCCTTGAAAATTTCCCTCGTAACTACAGCCGAAGTTCCCGGTCTTCCTACAATTCCTTGATTAATGTTACTAGTTATTTCAACATCTGTAAGGTGACGTTCAAATCCTTCCTTACTTAATACTGTGTTGTGTAGAATGCAAACACATTTTATTTTGTTATCGGTCGTATCGATATTGGTTTTGATTGCTTTGGATATTATACGCCATTTAGCATATAATATTCCAAAAGCACACTCTACAGTTCTTCTTGCCCTGGATAACCTACTATTAAAGCATTCTTCTTCTAAAAGTAAATTCTTCCCTTTATATGGCTTTAACAAAAATCCAAAAGGGGATAGGCTTCATCTCCCAATACACTAGAACTTTACGTTAGTCCTGGCAGGAACGTTGGTTCAGGAAGTTCTAATTCGTTTGTAATTAATGATTTGTAGAAATCTGTGGCTTTAAATGTGCCTCCATCACTTTGTTTTCCGTATCCACCAACATCGATAGATACAAATTTATAATTTGCGTCAGTTACAGCCTGCAGAACAACGGAAAAGTATTGTTTGTAGTTGTAAAACATAGACCCGGTATTTTTGGGCACAGAACGCGAATATGTTTGCCGTCGATAGCTCCAATAACATTTGGAAAGTTCCAAATTTTATAATAGTCCCCTGCTATGGCTTTAAACTTGTCCTTTATTGGTAACGGCATATATTCTGGCTGTAATTGTTCCCACAATGCAACTACCGTATCAGACACAATCCATCCTACGGTAGATGCTCCAAGCCGAAAAGAAAAGGCAAGGGCTTTAAATGAAGATCCAGTCGCTAGATATCTGAAACCAACAATAACAAATAGTTGTTGATAGTTACCTATAATTACTATATAATTTTAGTTAATGTATAACATAACGGTTTTAATGTTATTTATTCTATGAAGTTTTTACAGCAAACGCATTAAGGAAAAAATGGAAATATTTAAGGGACCAATTTGCAGTTGAGCTAGGAAAAATTCCAGTTACCCGTTCAGGAGATGAGGCACTTTCAGACAATTTTCTAAATGGCCCTACTTTCATTCCCTGCTCTTTTTAAAAGATACTGTGAAAGCAAGAACGTCCAAGGGAAATTGCTCACGAATATTCACCGAAAATGCTGACAGGAGTACACCCGAATTCCAGAATCTCGAAGAAAATGAAGTGGCGGACGAAGAAGAGGAAGAGGACGAAAGCGAAGATAGGGAAACTAGAGAAGTTGAAGTTCACCAATCGACTGTAGAATTAAGTCCGAAGAATACATTAAAACGTCAAAACAACAACGCTCTCAAACAGATATGTGGAATGCTGCAATGATTAACATCGAGAAACAAAAATTAGAGTATTTAAAACAAAAACATGAAAAACCAAAAGAGGTGGATGATGAAGATTTTTTGTTTTTAAAAGCTTGCTACCACACGTCTGCAAAATACCACCAATGCCATTCAGGGGGAAGATACAGAGCATTGTCGATGAGTTCGCCTACCAACAAGTACCCCAATTTTCTCCAGAATTCGCTTCCAGTTCCTCTTCACCTACTTTAATGTCTCCATCTCCATCTGATCTCCATGGTTATTATTTAACAAACCTGTGTTAGATTTTAGTGCATTTTGTTTCTTTGTATTCATTTTTGTTAATTACTTGTTAGGATATTGTTTTATGTTTTGCATTACCTATGTTTCAAATAAATATATGTAGCACTTACCTTATTGTAATTACAAGTCTTTCCTCTGGTAATATTGGCTGTTTATGCCAGTTGCACCACGTTTTCGTTAATTTGTGTTCCACAGATAGTAGGATGTAGTTAAACGTATCCAGGCTCATTCGCATATACTCCAAAAATTTGTCTTCGTGCTGTTTTAGCTGTTGAAATATATTCGCCGTATTTTGAACGGTCACGATTTAGCGGATGTATACCGTACTTTTTCCATTTTAGTTTTAAAAAAGGATTGTCGATTAATAATTGTTCATCTGACAGAGATGACATCTTCACTTGATGCTACCTAGTAAAGAACTAGCAGGTACCGGTTTTTAGTCTGTGTGGTCCCCAGCGAAACAGGCGCTGAATCACCGGCGCCGAAAACCAGTAAGCAGGTAACCTGCTTTCTTTCTGTGGACACACTTAGACGACAAGTCTTTACACGTTTCGCAGCATGGCGCCCCCTTGTGAGGCAACCATAGATGCGGTGCAGCAGGGTTGGTAAAGATAGAACGAAAATTGAGTATCTAAAAATGATATTATTTATTTACGCGCTACATATTATAGAAAAAATTCTCTTAGATCTTCTTCTGCAGACTAAAATAAGATAAATGTATGTTTTATCAATTAAAGTGACCTAAAAATGAATAGTTGCAACAGTATACTGTAGTGCATACTCCTATTATATAGGGTCAAAGGGACGGACTTTTATAGGGAAACAGTAAAAGTTTTACAAGTTTTATCATTTTAGTAGCATGCACGTTGATAAATATTATATTTTAAAATTATTTTGAAATATAAGTATGCACATAAAAAAAGTTATGGTTTCATAAAGATTTCGTATACCTAAATATAGACTGTTCTCCTACGCTCGTCCTAATTATCATATCTAATTATTATAATTTACTTGAAATCTCTGTCTGTCTGTCTGTGTATCATCTCCTCCGAGGTGTTTCAAATCAAAACTGAATACACCATTCGATAGAGGATTTTAAGGCGGTTTTGGATGCAAGGGTTTTGAAACTGTAACTTAACCCGCTGAGGGGCTAGCCACACCCACTCTCCCAAATTATTACAAATATGTTTGTCTTGACAAGACAAACATCTTTTGTTTACATCATTTTGACTATGACCTTAAAGTCAAAAGTTATAGGTCAAAATTCATGCGTCCGTAGGACGCGCTTAAAGACTAGTTTGTTATAAAAACTCATTTGTTTCGTCATTGGTAACATAAATAGCTATTTTTTGGGTGTTCTCTGGCTAGGAGATGATTTTCTAAGCATTCCCCAATGCATGCCAACATTTTCATTAATCATAATACCAATTAATTTTAAAACTACGATTTTTTAGACAATATTAGCAGAATAAGGTTATAAAATGTAATAACTAACTGAATTACATATGGAGTTTTTGTTTTAAAATCCATTGCTACTATTAATTTAAAAAAAATTGTAAATTGGCCAAAAACTGTAACATTTAGGCATAGAACACCCATCAAACATTCGCAAGAGGACTTTTTTGTTGACGTTATGAATTAATAAAATGCAGACTGTTCCGTTTAAAATTAGGTTCTTTATTTAGGTATAGGGAACCTTTATGAAAATATAACTTATTTTCTAGGGGAAATTAAAAAACGGAATAAAATACAGGGTGTTCCATAAAAAATATATAACTTTGATGTGTTACACATTTTAAAATGTTACATTTATCAACCAACAGCTACTAAAATGACGGAACTTGTAGAACTTTTACTGTTTTACTTTAACGCCCTGTTATAAAGTAAATTGCCGCCTTACAATTGGAACTTTAAAGAGTAATAAAAACATTCTTTTGAAAAGATGGTGTTGATCTGGATCCTTCACCTTTTCTGCAAAACATTTTTATCCACTTCCAATCAATAGATAGTCATTGGAAAATGATTGATTTTACAATCAATCAATTAATAATTATTGTAAAGTAATTGAAGTTCTTTTGAACACTTCTTCAAACGTGTGATTATATAGTACAGGAATAATATTGTTATTGATCGAACTTGAAATAATTAAAAATGTATTTCTATCTACTGAGACTTATCAGGTTACCCAAAATATTAACTCTAACCAGTTTAACATTTTTTTGTTGAAATTGCGGATAAGATCAGTGCAAATCTTCCTGTTCAGAAAAACTATCCGATTACATACTTTCATAATTACAATATAAACAAATATCTGTCTTTTGCTTTGCGAAGTATCATATAATGAGGTACGTGATATTATAAAAGGCATTAATAACAGTGGTTGTAAAGATCATTATGGTATAACTGCTAATGTTGTAAAAACTGTGTTAAATGACTTGTTTTTCCCTTAACAAAAATTATTAATGCCTGTATACAAGAATCAACATTCCCTGATGAATTGAAGAAGGGTGATAAGGACGAGATTTCCAATTACAGACCACTGTCCATTACACCAGTTTTTTCAAAAATTTTTGAGAGAGTATTAAAAGGTCAAATTATCCACTACTTTGAAGAGAATCATCTATGTTCTGATAGCCAATTCGGTTTCCGTTAAAATGAATCCACTTCTAGTGCGATTCTGAAACTAACCAATGCGGTTTTAGAATGTTTCGAGGCCAATAAAATGTGTATTTTGCTAATTTTTTGGACTTGACAAAAGCATTCGATTGCGTAAGTCATTCTATCCTTCTACGTAAATTCTCCAAATATAATTTTGAACACAAAAGTATTTTGCGATTAAAATCTTATTTGAGTAATCGATCTCAGTATGTATACTTTAATAATTATAAATTTTAAACAATTTCTAGCGGTGTACTACAGGGGTCGGTACTTGGTCCTGTGCTCTTCTTGGTGCATTTCAATGACATTACGACTTTAAGTAATCATAATGAGATGATTCTTTACGCTGATGGTACCACTTTATTATATAAATGTAATAATTTGATTGATTACCCTGTAATTTACTTAAAATTTCGAAGATTGGCTGATAGACAATAGATTATATGTTAATTTTGAAAAAACACAAAACTATATTTTTACTTTAAACAAATAGTATAAATAATAAAATAAATTTCCTAGGTGTGTGTATTGACCCCCAAATTAAATTGGTCTGAGCAATGCTGTCAGGTTGCTTCTAAGTTAGCGAAAGTATGTTATGTGTTAAGATCATTAAAGTCTATCGTCTTCAACGATATACTTTCAGCTATCACTTCTTGGGGTCATTCTTCTGATGTAAAACGAATTTTGCAATTCAAAGACGTACAATTAGAATCATGAGTAATTTGGGATATACAACTTGCTGTAGGCACGTTTACCGAGTTTGGAATCTTAAGCCTGCCAAGTGTTTACATTTTAAATTCCATCCTTCATATTAAAGCAAATATTTTAAACTACCAATCACCAACTGATTTTCATGGTTATGGTACTAGATTTAGTAAAAACATTTATGTCCAGTTTCTCCACTACATCTTAAAGCGAGCCTTATGTTAAGTAGGTCTTAAAAATAAGACGGTCTTATTGCAAACTTCAGTTGCACCGCAACTTCTTAAAATGTTCTTAAGTTAAGATCTTGCTAGCATTGGCAACGCTGTAAAAGCCACGTACAAGCCGGAGCATAGATTGTATTTGACACATTTGACTCGACAAGCGACACAATTGAAGCCAATGGCCGCTAATTTCGATTTGTTACATACAGCAACTCACAGCAACAAGTTATATTAAATAAACCTTAGTTACGCACGTAAATAAAGCTATCTGATAATATGGATAATAATTTTGACGAAGTCGATGCCGTAGATGAAGTAGATTAGGTGGACGAGGTTAATAGAATAATGCAGCTTCCCCGACAAATTTATGTTCGACGAGATTTATTTAATAGCTTTACAGACGAAGAATTTTTTATAGGTTTCATTCAGCGTCTTAAGCAGCCAATATCCGACACTTAAAATGTAAGGCCGCCTTAAGGCAGTTCAAAAGTGGTGTGGTGCAACACTTTAAGTCGTGCTTTAAGATGTAAGACTATCTTAAGACTTAAGACTCGCCTAAGATGTAGTGGAGAAACTGGACATAACCTAAATAAAGTACGACTTACTACATCACAAAATTCTAATAATTATTTGGGGATAAAGTTTTATAATAACTTGCCAATAAATATTAGATTGTTTTCCACTCATAAATTGAAGGGTGTTCTTACTAAATTTCTAAAATTTAATGCTTTTTACTCTACAGATGAATTTTTACTCGTCAACATACAGCTTTAATAACTATTATTATTATTTTTTTAATTAATAATGTTTTACATTATGGTGATATTTTCATGTACCAAATTTTCGCAAAATTAATGTGATATTGTATTCTGGGTGGGCCAACGCCGACGAAACAGAGCCAATTGCAGCCACATCGATAATTTAAAAAAAAATCAGACCTGTCAATTTTATTTCTGAGCAGGGCATCTTTTCATCCTGTCGGCATTCCAGTATTACCTCTGGTTTTAACGGAAATGAAATCACATCAAACTTTTTAAATGGGATCCCACAGTTTTTTTGTGCAAAATCGGATGACGACAAAAAATGCTTTTCAAAAAACCCCACATGTTGCTAGTTTCCTTTGGCCGTTCGGCTAGAACAACCGTAAAAGTCCGTTAGAGAGCCCATGATTTCACGGATATTGTCATCAAAAAAAACAAAGAAATTGCAGTAACAATTTAATAATGCAATTGAAAAAATTGAAAAATGTCCCCCTCAGAAATAAAATTGACGGGTGTGAGTTTTTTTTTTAAATTATCGATGTGGTTACAATTTCTGTTTGTCGGCGTTGGCCAACCTTGTATAAACTTATGCGTATGGACAAATCTAAAATAGTTTTTAACTATGATGGACGATGTATAAATAAATAAATAAATATTAACATGTTATTTCCACGTCATTAGCTGTGTTTAATGTTAATTAGTTTTAAGTTACACATATCCGTGAGCCAAACCAATCAACGACACCAAACATTGAACATTACTTCAATCCCCCAACCTTTCGATTCAGTCAACACCCATCTAACCACACACAAAACATAACCTAAAAAAGTTCCTTCTTTGTTAATTGTTGATAACCATGTCGAAGAAAGCGCCTCTAGATCGCTGTAACAACTTTACGGAAAAGGAGAAATAATTTGTAATCGAGTTGGTAGTGAGGGCAACTAGTTTCGATTAAAAGAGAACGATAGTTTCATTGTGTTGTGAAACGGGTTTTCGGGTACAATATATATATATCAACATAATGAAAAGTGAATTTCGCAAACACACTATTTTCTTATAATTTTCATTATGATTATACTTAATATACTAAGTGACATAGAAAGAAGAACACCCAGTAATAATGAATTTATTTGAACAATTTTGGTATACTAGTGTATACGAATTAGATTAGTAAACGATCACAATTTGATAAAAATTAAACTGTTAACTTCTTCAAAAAACTTAATAATGTGTTGCTCCACCACGATGTCTTGTGCACTCATTAACACGTCTGGGCATACTTCTAATGAGGTGATCGATTTCTTCTTGAGGTATCTCATCCCATGCTATCTGTAACTGATGCTGCAAAGCCGCTAGAGTTTGTGCAGGGTGAGGTAAATTGAGTAATCTTCTTCCCATAATATCCCAGACGTGCTCGATGGGCGAAAGATCGGGAGATCTTGGTAGCCAAGGCAACAAAGCAATTTGATTGGCCTCAAAATGAGCCAAAGAAACCCTAGCAACATGAGGTCGTGCGTTGTCTTGTTGGAATGTGCTGTTGGGGATGGTCTGAACATAAGGTACAATATGGGGTCTACGACCTCCTGGATGTAGCGTGCAGCGGTCATGTTACCTCTAATGAAGACCAAAAGTGACCTACTTCCAATAGCAATAGCTCCCATACCATAACTCCAACTGTGTGGTGCACATGCCTATTCACAGAAAATTGGGGATCTTGTCTTTCACCGCGCCGTCTTCTCACCCTTGCACGACCGTCATGCATACCCAAACAGAATCTGGATTCATCACTAAAGACAATTGAATTCCATTCTTGGTCCCCAATTTGCCGTTCTCTACACCACGCTAGACGATAACGTCGATGCTCTGGAGTCAGTGGTAGTACAAAAGGGGACGATATGAAAAGAGCCAAAGGTTCTTATCCGTCTATAAACGGTTCGCATCCCAATCGGTCTTCCATGTTCTTCAAACCACTGGTCCGCAATCGCCCGTGTAGAAGAGAAGCGGTCCCGTAAAGCCAATAGTCTAAGACGGCGATCTTTGCGTTCTGTGGTTCTTCGACGACGTCCTGTACCTCTCGCTCTTCGTGTACGGCCCTCTTGGTTCCATGCCCAAACACAGACTGCCACAGTGTTTAAACTCCGTTGCGTTCTAGCGGCTATATCTCTCATAGACAAACCAGCCTCACGCAATCCCACAATTCTACCCCTACCAAACTCGCTTAATTTCCGAAAATTATGGTGTTTTCGCACTGGAGGCATTGTGATTGAATTAAAGAACTCTTTGAAATGCAATTTAAATCGCTTAAATGACCATTATACTTACAAATGCTTAATTCATTATTTTAGGGCTACTTAATCGTAAGAGTTTTTTATCTTAATATAAACAAATATATTTCCAAAAAAAATTTACAAAATATTCATTATTCCTGGTGTTCTTCTTTCTATGTCACTTAGTATAGTAAGAAATGTGTCAAAAACTGTTTCCACGTTTGAAATCTTATATCTTCATCTATAAATTTGCCAAATAATAATCGACATTTTGATGAATATTTATTTAGTTAATATTTAATAGGGGTTTCTTTACAAATGATTCTGACATCAACATCGACTTTGGAAAGAAAAATGTCAATGCAAAATGAAGGGAAAAACTATTTTCAAAGGTGAGGTGTCAGCTGATGTAAAAATCATTTAGATATCCTCATTAATCGTCAAAACTACGAGTATATTGTTGATTGGTAGTAGTAGAAAAATATTAAGTTTCACTCGTCGAAAACCATTTTTGACGTTTTCCACTTCAAAAAATCGTAAAAATAATGTTCAAGTGATTTTCAAAGTTTTTTGATCTAAGATTGCACATTCTATTTAATTAATGGATTTGTTGTGTTATGATTTGCATTTCGTCGGACACAAGCGGACACAAGAAAAAAAACACGACTCAAAATTATTTTTTATGTTACATTTGCGTGGTTTTTCATAGTGAAACACTTCCGCTCAAAGACAAAGCTACACTTACGCCCTCTACCAGCCGTCTTGAAAACTATCTTTATGAAATTTTTTTTGGTAAAAATAAATTATTTGTTTAACTTATTTATACATTTAACTGAAAAGTGGCAACTTTTGAGTTGTGTCACTTTTCTTGTGTACCGACGATTTACGCTCTCGTGTTTAAGCCGGAAATATTTATGGAAGTATGGTATTAAGAAGATATTCGTAAATCCTTTACTTGTAATTTCCCGGAAAACTTTTACTTCTGTAACTAAAAGATACTTATCCACATTCCAAAATGCGTCAGTTTCTTTTAGAACTTCTTGCAAAGTTTGTGCGCGCTATGCCACCACATTTATGTGAATTTAGAAAAGGCCAGATCATCACTTATCTCACGTTTATAAAAAAATGTCTACATCCTGACAACTAAAATGTAATGTCCCAATAATTTAATAAAAACAGCAATAAATGTTGTATGTGATGACCATCTTGTTGAATACACATTTTATCCCATTCTGAAATGAATATTAAGAGTGACTGCTTCCAAATCATTTTTAATCCCTTTTTTTGTTGTGAATAACTGATAACGTTAAAAAAATTTAACCCAGGTATTACAGACTGTCAAGACGTGTGAACCCATTATGGAAGGTGCAACAAATTCCAAAAGAAAACCCAGGGTTCTGGTAGACGGTAGGTTTCGTATTCTACAGTGGATGCTTTTTCCAGACTAGTGAGTAGAAGCACCCACTTTAAAGTGCGAAACGTTGACTCTACCAGAACCCTGAGTTTTTGTTAGAAACATTTCCATCTTCCATAAGGGGTTCAAACGTCTTGATATGCTCCTGGCAAAAATATTTGGTATTACATTAGACCGAACGAAATCCATTTACACCATACTTAGATTAATTCATGTTAATATGCCCAGAGTTAGAGTCATTCCGCTCCGCTCCGTTAATTCAACTACATTAAGTTGAAGGTCACAGTCCGCAAAAAGCTTTTTTAGCACTTACAACCCATATGTTGGCCCATTTCCATCGAATTCGGACCCATTAAGCCCAGCAACTGCTGAAAGCTCCTTTATCAATATAAGTTTACTACAAGAATGTTATTTGTCTCAGATGATTGTTAAATTGAATGTTTAAAAAAATAAATAAATATTACTTTGTAGTTTTGTTATTATTATTTTACTTACTTAGTGTAACAGCCAGTCGTTGTACAGGTGGTATAGACAAACGCATGTTGGTATCTTGAAATGGTATTCGAGGTTCCACTATTTCCATCAATTCGTCAAATGTTGTTATAGGCAATCGAAAATAATTAAAAAAATTAACGCGATATTGCCTCAAATCTTTTTCATTCAGAGGATGTACCCAGAATACCTTTTTTCTTTTTCTTTTTTGTCTTCAAGCATCTCGAATCGCTGTTATTAGTAATTTAGCAAAAACCATTTCCACCTCCTGAAGCGAGAGTCGAAAAAAGAGCGGTTTAAAAGCGTTCGTATGAAGAATTAAAACGAGAACGTCATGAAAGCGCTAACACCGAGATTAACTCAACACTTTTTTAACTCTCATGCGAACTAGGTCTTACGCTAATATGAAATTGACAGCACAAATCAACGTTGTAAATAGTTGAAGGCTCAAGTCAGACATGAGTTAAAAATGCATAAATAAGCATCGTTATTTATCAGACAAACACATCCGAATTTTTGTTTGTTAACCTTAATTTTGCAATACGTCACTCATGTCATTCTTGCAGAATATGAACATTTTTAGCATATTTTGTTTTTGCTTAAGGTAGAATTAAAGTTGTTGGGGGGTAATCGTCAATGATCCCACTCTGTAAAGTTTTAACGTTATTATTTCTAAATGAAAAAAATTAAAAGTGTAAAAGTAAACTAGAAAGAGGAGAAAATTCTGAATCGATTGATATCATCCACATAAGTTTCTATAAAAGTTTAAACTAAAAAAGATGCATTTACTTTATCTAAAAATTCTCCTAATTACACAATTTTCAAATTGTTCCAAAAATAAAGAAGAAATTACAAAATGTAAAAAGAAACTCGAATAAGAAGAAAATTCTGAATCGGTTGGTATGATTGACATAATTTTACTTAAGGTTTAAACCAAAAAAAGATGCACTTACGTTGTCGTAAGGGAATTTCCGGTTGATAAAAATTTGCAAAAAATGTACGAAGTCAGTCGGAACATGTTCGTAGATTATTTATAAATTTAAAGGTGTTATGGACCGTTTCCAAAAATATTTGTAAATACTTTTAAGGCTCAAAACGATACATAGATCAAAACGATCATCTTGAACCTGGCCTTAAATAGAAATGTATCAAGTTTGATCAAGAGCATCATACTATTGGTACACGAACAATTACAAGCAACCGTTGGTTGTTGTAATTATTTGACTTTATAAAATTTGCATCCTCCACAAAGGTTACAGTTCAATTATTAGTAGGTACAGTAAAGTAACTTTTTATGGCATATTTCTCTTTGTCCCGAGTATAAAAAAGATGCGAAGCTGAAAAAAGGAATCTTTCAGTTTTTGTTGATTTTTTTTTACGTTTATTATTTATTATCATTCTGTGGAGATTATCACACACTACCAAATTTTACGCTTAGAAACGTTTAATTTGACAAAGCTTTTTTTGCCAGTTGCTTATAATTTAATGTCACTAATTGAACATACTGAAAGAACATTATGTATGTAAATAATGTATTAAGTCTTCGTTGCATAAATTAGAAACTCAATACAATATATTTTTCTTACTTGAACTTAAATGATGATTACATGCGTTTACTTGCTTCTTATTGTTGTAGTAAAAGTCACACATGTTGAACTTCAAGCTTATAAAATTAATGTTATTTATGTAAACAATTATTAGTTTAAGCAAACTTGTCATGAAGAAACTTGAAACCTGTTATTTAGTATACATTTTTTGTTTAGGTAAGTACAATTTAACATTTTAGTGTAAAACTTAAACTTGTACGTGTCATAAATGAGAAAAACACGCTTTTAATTTTTTGAACAATGCTGGTTTGAAATGTGATCAGCAAACAAGTGTTACTTTTATTGCTTTAAGTACAGAATTTTTGTATTTTAAAACCAACTTTACATCGACCTAAACTGTAAAATGCAATTGTTATTTAATATTTTTTATATGCTACAACAATTTTATCTATTATCCTTTACAAAATCAAGATGGGTGAGTGAAAAGGAAGGAAAGAGATTTTTAGATAGAAAAGATGAATATTCAAAAAACACGCGACACGTGAAATTGGTTTGCTAAGGGGTGGTCTTTTGAAACCTCATATGACTCATTCCCCAACTGCCAAAAAATTTGAAATCTTCGATTCTTCAATTTCCACCTATTAACCAATTTTTCATTTATTGCTGTAATTAGTTAGTAGTATACTTTATTAAATATACGTTTTACATATAGTGCTTTTCATTTAAGCCATAGGATTTTTACATGTTAATATTTCAATCGCATGTTAACACTTTTTTGCAACATAATTTGGATATAAACCATTTATGTCAATTATAATTAAGTGGTAAAATGTCCATTAGAAAATATTCTTATACTCATTAATTTAAAAAAGAAAAAACAAAAATAAAAAATTGTTTATTAAGTTTGAGACATTTTGACACGTTTAATTTCTAAATATTGAACAGAACATGTCAGTTTATACCGTAAAAGAAAGAGTTTAGATTGTTTTGGAGTACGTACGAGGTGCTTCAAGTCGTGTAATTGCAGCTTTGCATCCAAATCGTCCAGTACCAAGCAAATATACAATCATAAATATCGTTACCATAGTAACAAAGTCAAATACTCGTCAGTTCGAATCCTCCCCGAGGCGATATTTTTTTGGTTTTTTCTTTATTAATTTAATGAGTATAAGAATATTTTCTAATTGACATTTTACCACTTAATTATAATTAACATAAATGGTTTGTACCAGATGTCCCAAAAAAGTGTTAACATGGGATTGAAATATTAACATGTAAAATTCTATGGCTAATGTTAAATGAAAAGCACTGTATAAGTTAACAAAAAAACAATTTTTGTGTTGTTTAATATAAAACTGTAGGTTATGTTTAAAATTTTTATAAAAGCATTTTATTATACGGGGTGAGTTTTTTAAAACTTACGAAGGTTGTATTTTTTAAACGAAATCAAAAATAAAAAAAGCAAAAATATGTCTATTTTTATATTGAGGGGGACGTGTATGGACCAGTAAACGACATTTGTGAAAGAAACCCCCTGACCCCCAGCGACTACCGCTAAATTTTTTTAAAGGCACGACCATAAGTTTCATACGTCATATTTTAGGGAATTTAATAAAGAATTTAGTGGTACACTTCTTCTTTAATTTCAAGCAATTTTTGGACTGTAAAAATATGTTAGCGGTTTCATCGAATATTCTTGGCTGATTTCTTTTTCTGTTACCTACAAATCTCGTTGAGTCGAATCGAAGTTTAACATAAACCAAACACAACTGTCGTTAACATTTTTATCGTTTTCACAATTGAAAAAATGTGATTGTTTTCTATAAAACTTCGTGTTGCGTAGATTGTTTTCTCTAATGTAGAATATTTGTTTATTTAAATTCATTTAAGAGTCAACATTAGACCAATTCAAATTCGTAATTAAACAAATCTGTCACCAAATCTTTGTTGTATCGACAATGCCGAACGGGCCAGAATGACATTTATTTATGGAGGGTAAAACCAATTGACAAACAGAACTGCTGCAACTTTTAATAATAGATCTTCTGACAGAAATGTAAATCACGAGTACGTTAATCAACTGGTTGCCAAACTTGAGGAAACTGGATCTGTAGCTAACAGAAAAAGAAATTACCCAAGAATATTCGATGAAGCCGCTAACATTGAAGTTCTGGGACAATATGCTGCAAATTCAACAATGTTCTATCCCTACAAAATGCACATTGTTCAAGAATTGGGAGAAGAACATCCAGACAGAAGAATAGAATTTTGTCAAGCCGTCACTAATGGAATAAATTAATTAATTAATAATTAATAAACAAAACGGAGAATCCACACGTATTACGGGAACAACACACTCAGTATCCCGAAAAACTGAACGTTTGAGCAGCAATTTTGGAGAATGCCATTATTCGGCCTCTTTTTATAGACGGCAATTTGCCAGGTGAACGTTGTCTGGAAATGCTGCAAACTCTTATCGAACCTTTAACCCATTATGACCTGAATTTTTTGATCTCTTTTTTTCTGCAAGTTACTAAATTAGAGGATATATTTAGGTTCAGTAATAATGTTTTATTCTATTTTCAGGCGGTTTTAGGACTTAGTTTTTGAAAAACAGTCAAAAAGTCTCTGTTGCATATATGCAACACTAGGTTAATAAGGTGCAACATAAACGAAGTAAGAATTATTTTCAAAATGTATTCAATAAGTAATTGTGTGAAATATAACATTACAATCTAAACATATTCCTACACCGCATTTCTTACACATAGTACGAGTAATAGAATCACATCCTTCACCGGCACATCTTTTCCTTTTTTGTCTGGTATGTACATGAGCAGATGACTGCGGTCATCATATCTAACATTGTCTGGCACTTTATTTCCAGATAGACTTCGTTTAGCAGTTGGTGGTCTTCCTGGTCCCTTTGCCTCAGTGCCATACATATTCAAATAACTGATAGCAATATCTCTACGAAATTCGAGCTGAGACTTTGACTTGTTTTTGGCATTTTTACATATAATCCATGCATTATTTATTGATACGTCCAGAAGCCACGAAAATAGACACCACCACCATTTCTTTGTTCTAATTCCAATTCTGTAGGTCGACACATTTTGATCCATAAGATCAGTACCTCCCATGTTTGCATTATACTCCCCAATGATAATTGGGCGCTCAATTCTTACGTATGACTTTTGTGTCTTACTATATCTTTTTACATGACCCATAGGATTTACGCCGGAGGATGTTGATATTGTTGTTACTACATTATTATCCTTCCATTGTACCACGATAATGCCATGGTCAGAATCAATGACCGAGTCGTTAAAACCTCGAGGTTTGGATTTCATGCTTTTCTTTTTGTTTAGTGGACAGTTATGCGGCAAACGATTTTCTCGAATTGTACCTGTACAGTAATAACCTTTCATTCTCAAATAATGCAGCAAATCGAAAGAAGTGAAAAGGTTGTCCAAATAGAATTTATATGGTAACTCAGGTCGTGGCAACTCATCCAACATAACAAGAAATGGCGCAGTGCATTTCCCAAACACTGACTCGTATTCTCCATTTGATTGGTTACTTTTGCCTTGGTAACCCTCAAAATTTACCAAATATCCATCTGTGGTATTTAACGACCAAATTTTGAAGCCAAAGCGGATTGGCTTACCTCGAATAAATTGCTTGCATCCGTGCTTGCCATAATATCGCACCATGGACTCATCAAAATCTAGAGTTTGTTTTGGAATAAAATTGCTTAAAAATTTTGATTTTAAAATTTTCATTAGAGGTCGGAGTTTGTAAAATTTGTCAAATTTATCAATATGATTATTATCGGCACAGTGGAGAAAACGAAGTATTTGAACAAATCGATCTCGCCTCATGGCCTTGCTGACCAAGATATTTTTCATGTCATCGTTTGAATCCCAATAATATCTTTTGCCAGGTTTAGAATCGTATCCTGTAACTATCAAAATAGCAATAAAACATCGCATTTCTTCTTTTGTGACACGTGGATCAGAGCAATTTTGAATAGAGCATATTTTCTGGTTTCTCTCACCAATAATTCGATGACTGCGTCATCAAAAACAGTTCAAAAACGTCCACTTCAGACAACTCACGATATGCATTATAGTTGGCTACTGGAAATTGCTTATTATTAGGAAATTCCAAATCACCTTTGATCCATTTTATATCAGTTTTAGATTTATCTTTTGACGTTTAGATCCAACATTGCTTTCGAAAATATCTACATTGCCTTGCAATAAATTTTCCGCATCTTTCTTAGTTGTAATTCGGTACCCCTCTGTTGTTTTTACTTCTACATTAGCTCGAAGTAGGTTCCCGCTCAAGTTGTCAATCGTTCCACCTTCATCTTCCTGTCCTGAATCTTCATCGGTAAGAACACTACTTTCAGGCGGTTCAATAAAAACTTGGTCAGTATCATCACGGAAAGCAATTTCCATAGCTTCTTGAAGGGTCAGTCCACCACTAAAACAATACGACGAAGTAACATGGCAGTATAAGAGCCTAGCGTTGCATATATGCAACATTTAGGAGCAGTCAAAATAAAAAACCACACGTGCTAAATAACTTATTATGCTAACAACCAACACTATAAAGAATGCTTACCAAGGATGATCCATGCTATAAATCTAAATAAATAATAAAAACAAAAGCGTAAATGTACTTACACGAATCTTATATCACATTCCATAACGATGAAATGATTACCACGTTTTTATGTACACAAGACTTCATTTAACAAAAGAAATAACGACACTCACGATTATATTTCGGTTAACACGTCTTTCAATGAAACATTTACGGTGCCATCTGTCGTTCATAACTTGAAATACGATAAAAAATCAAGAAAATTACAGGCAGTTATAAGCGTTGCATATATGCAACGCTAGGTCATAATGGGTTAATTATCGAAGAGCTAGAAAACCAAAGAAGTGCGGATGAAAATATTTATTTAAACAAACATTTATTTCATTTCTAACAAGATGTAGCCCCTCTTCATTACGTTCTGCCCGTTAGACAGTGGTTACATAATCGTTATCCAAACCAGTGAATTGGCAGAAGAGGACCAATTGAATGGCCTCCCAGGTCACCCGACCTTAGTCCTTTAGATTTTTTCTGTGGGGTTATTCAGTCAGTCGTCTACAAAACTCAACCGGTGTCAAATTGAGAACTACGGCGTCGAATAAATGAAGAAGGTTGTGCAAACACAAGAAAATGAAAATGTTCAAGAAGAGTTTGAGAGGAGGCATTACTATTGTCTTCAGAGCAACGGAAACTATTTTCAACATTTTTTTGTAAGCTCTTTTTTATAATTTTGTTTTTTTGCAGTCCAAAAATTACTTAAAATTAAAAAACAACTAAATTTCTTATTAAATTCCCTAAAATATGACGTATCACACTTAGGGTCGTGCCATTTAAAAAAAATTAGGGGTTGTCGCTGAGGGTCAAGGGGTTGATTTCACAAACGTCGTGTACACGTCAATATACGTCTCCCTCAATATCAAATTGACCTGTTTTTTCTTTTTTCTTAATTTTTGCTTTTGTTTAATAAATACAGCTTCGTAAGTTTTAATAAACTCACCCTGTATATTCTATCATACATTGTGTAAATATTGACATTTTAGTAACATATACGCTTTTTAACTGTATTTACATAGTAGTTATTGCACGATCTAGTAGAGTAATTATGACATCCAAAACCTTTTTATGTTGTTCAACAAGTAATCTGCTTATTTATTAATTAATACAGGAAACACAATTGTAAGTATTAGCGTACCGACATAAAACAGACAATCTGGTATAATTTCAAATCAAATTAAATCAAACTTTATTTGCCTATTTTTTAAACTAACAAATGATTCGGTTCAAACTAAACAATATACAGGCAAACTATTAATTAATTCTTATTATTTTCCTCCTTCTTCCCTCAAACCATCTTCTTCTTTCCACCACCTCCTTCATTCATTCTGCCCGCTCCTCTTTGCCCCCGAGTAGTGTCTTCTTTCCTCTTTTTTCCTTTCTTAGCTCTCCGCATTCTTCCGTTAGATGTTCTATATTATTTCACCTTTCTTCCTCACTTCTCCAATATTTGTTCTCGCTCTCCCCATTTCCCATTCTAAATTTTGCTATCGTCTTCTTTTCCCTACACTTTTCCCTCGTCAGCTACCTTAGAATGGTAATGGTAATATACGTTGTTCCTTTCTTTACCCTCGCCCTTGACTCGTGTCTCTGGCTATCCTTATCTCTTAATACTACCCCTCTTCCATCTTTCTTCCTTCTCCTCTTAACCTTCGTATTTCCTTCTTTGAATACTCTCCTCTTCCATAATATACCTTTCTGTCCTCTGTCCTTTATCTTCTCCAGCTTCAACTCTATCTAATCCTAGCGTCCATATACAGTATTCTCTTGAATTTTCTTCAATTACTTCCGTTCCTTCCTACCCGATATCTCAGCTCCGTACATCATCACGCTTTTTACCAAGCCACATTCTTTTTCTTATGTCTTTTTGTCCTAACTCTCTTATTTGGTATCCTTATTGTCATACCCGAGGTTGTATCCCAGGTACCTTACCTACCCTACCTTTTTTTTGAATTCTATGACTTTTATTTTCCCACATTAGCCTACAGTTTTTTTTCCCTCTAGATATTTCATTGTTGCTCTTTTATCTCACTCATATCTTCCTCTTTCTTCGCTAGAATCACGATGTCGTCTTCATACGTCAACAATAGTACGATGTTCTTTCCCATCTTTATTCCTCGTATCTGATATTTTAATGGACACCTCTGTTTTAAACCCCTAGTCCAAAATTCAGTTCATAACCTCCTCCTCATTTTTATCTTACACTCTGTTTCTCTGTATATCTCCTCGATTGCTCCTATTATATGTCCCCTTATCTTGCATTTTCTCATTGTTTCCCACAGTATTTTCCTCTGTACTCTATCGAACGCGGGTCTAATATCACTGAATATAGCATAAAATTTCCGCCTTTCTCTTATAATTCAATATTTACAATATGTTTTAAAATTTATATATTATCTATTGTTCTCCTCCCCTTGTTAAATACCATTTGCCATTCTGGCAGTGTATTCCTCACCTTAAACTCTTTTTCTAACCTTACTCTTAATAATAGGGTGTACACGGGTCTACTACCAGGACTCAAAGGATTCGGCGAGTACTTTCGTTTTTGTCGAAGAGTAATATTAGGTACTGCTGGCCGGACTTAAAGTACTACCATTCGATTCGTTACACTTCAAGCTTTTAGCGCATATGTCACTCTTGTATCTAAATTCGTTGTGAAGTTATGACAAATACAAGATTGCATAATATTAGTGCAATTATACCTTATATTTTGATGAAAAAATAACATTTTTTTCTTATTTGAAGACCAGTGTTGGAGTGCAAAGTGTTTCGGAACCGCTCAAAAGTTATTTAAAACCACTATAATGTTGATTTAGTAAAATAGGACAAGATTCTAGCATAAAACATCGTGATTTTACTGAAGCTCTTTCCATGCAACTGATTAAAAATCGATAGTGTCGCGAAAAAAATTAGATGGCTGATACTGAAATCGCAATCCGTATTAACAACAATAGCAACATTTCAAGATTTAGAGAAAATCTAAGCAGCAAAGAAAATGGCAGAGTAACAGTTCAGCGCAAATGCATAATTAGCAGCAGGGTTAAAAAATACAAAAAAATCAAGCTACTGATGCACCATCTGCGATCCACGAGCTATAATGTGTTCTCCAACTATAGGACGTAACTTTTGTACACACCATATTCAAAACGGAAATCCTGCATAATTATTTTTTACAAATCGTACTTTTTTAAAAATTAATAGTGTTTTTGAGTTTATTCTGTATTTAAACTTATTATTGAAAAATAATATTAAACCTAAAAAACAAAATAAATTTTTCCGTGCCCAGAGGGTCTACGCCACTGATATTTGCTGAAAAATTGGCATCAAAAGTATTCTTTTAATTGTTAAAACGCATTCCGAGCATCTTTTTTTTTAATGTACTGCTAGAAGGACGTCAGCGTCCCCGGCATCCTTTCTTGCCATGTATTCCAATCCTTCCTCTCCATTCATGTTTCTACTTGTCCTACCATTTCAAAACTTCTCATATATTTCCAGAAATCTTTCCCATTATTTTTTAACTCCGCTATGTTCCAAAAAAGTATTTTATTTTTGCTTTCTTTTGGTTTTCTTTATCCCTCCACCTCTATTCAACTTCCCTCCTCCTTTCTCTATCTAGTTTTTGGTACCCATTTCCTTATCTTCTCTTCCTTATCTATCCACCTTCTTCCTCGACCCACATTCTCATATATTCTATTTTCACCGTATTTCCTTCTCTCTCCACTTTGTTTGCCTATATTCTTATCTTTGATTGTATTTCTCTTTTCTTTTCTACATTCCTCGTCTATGTATATGTTTGTACTGTTCATCCTTCTTTTGTTCTTCAGAATATCAGTTTTATCTTCTACGCTTTTCATTTTTTTTTCAATTAACCAACAGTATATCCTATACCATTTCTGAAATCCTCTTGTAGTACTTTTACCTAGGACACATTCTAGAGAACTTCAAAGGAACAAAACACAAACGCTTTGTCGTGATTGGTTTTTAATTATGTCGTCGTTTATTATAATTCTCATTTAAAATAACAAAGTTGGCGATGGTAATCAAACATGTATTATGTATCCTTATCAAACTCACTATGAATGAATAATAAAATATCTTAATAACATTTATGTAATTCACTACCAATCATATTATATTTTAATTTTCCTGAAAAATCCGACAAAGATTTCTGCACCTCTACTCAAATCCCATACTTTGTATACCGTGTGTCCCACGGAAAAGTTCATATAGGTGTTTCCTATGTTAAATTCAAAATTAATGCATTTTTTTCTGTCACAATTTGAGCAATAGCAACATATTTTGTTAGATAGATAGATGAGAACAAATATGTAATGTAAGTGTTTAAAGCATATTTTATTAAACAAACAGTAAAATTTTTATAATGATTTACGCCAAAAAATCCGGGTTCGATCCCGATTGTCGTAATTTTTTTTTATTATTAAAATTGTAATCGATGTTATTATTAATACAATTTTTATAAAATGAGTTTAATCTATTTTCAAAATGTTAAATTCACTTTACAAAATTGTATTACAATTGATAATAAAGTTAATTTAAAAAATACTGCAATCGGAATCGAACCCTTGTCAGAAAGCGCAAAAAGTATAGTAGGCAACAAATTAACCAATTCATCCACGAAGGCCCTTAATAATTGAGAATACATTAGGTTAATAATAAAATTTCACAAAAATAACTTATTTTAGTAAAATACGCTTTGAATATTCATTATTATCACATCAATTTGTTTTATTTTATCTATTCATCATAATATAAATATAATTTTAATTTAACATAGTTAATTCCTATGTCAACTTTTCTGTGGAATACGTTCATCAAATCTTGATTATTTTAAAAATACACAATATTAAATTAAACAATCAACAAAAATAAATGCATTTTACAATCTACTCTAATTATTAAATTAAAACACTCCCTTATCTGTTTGTAAGTATTCTTTTTAATAATTCTTTAGATGGTTTCTTCTCTGTTCTAGTTTTAGGTTATACCAAATTATTCAGACCGTTCCTTATGTATGATGACTTCCAATCACATTTGTATTATCCCAGATGCTATTTCTTCCATTGGAATTCTTGTGGTGAGTTATTTTCTAATTCTTGAAATATGCTTTTATTTTATTTTAAATCGGTTTGATTAAATTAATTTTTCCAGCTCACCTTCTATATGACTGCTTGTACTGTCGAAATTATATTTGTCTTTACCATTATTGATTATGCTTTGATTATTATTTAATCATTTTACTTTTATTCATGACAAATTAGCACGGTCATTTCCGTAAAATATTTTATTTACTCTCTATTTTGTTTTCTTTTTCGTTTCTAACTAAAATTCCACACTAAACCTATTTGATCTCCTCTAAATTTTTAATTTTCATCACGAGTTACTTCTGTAACTAATTAATTTATATTTTCAGATATGATTTCACCACGAAAAACAGTTCCTTTCAACATTCACTTAAAATGTTCACTGAAACCAATTTTTCACACTAATGCTGTTACACAAACCCTTTAACGTGGTAAGTTTTCTTCTTAAAACTAATTAATACAATTTTCTTTTATAGGTATTTACTAGAAGATCTGGTTCCTGTATTTCAAGAACCTCAAAATTTCTTAAACACTACTAAACATAGTGGTAAATAAGTTTCCAGCGAAACATAACAAAATCAATCATAGCAATATATTTTAAAAATGACCTGTGAAGACATCATCTTAAAAGAGCTCCAGCTCCAAAACAAAGCTCAAAAAGTATATGTTTATATGAACTTTCACTCTATTTTTCATGTTCTGTAGAATCCAAAAAGGTAATTTATTGTAGTTTATTAAGGAAATTAGAAAATATTAAAATGATCTAAAGTATCTATGAAAATACAGAATATGTCTTCCATAAATATCTTCCAGAAGATAATGTATTATTTATGTAAAGAATTTTCATAATTAAAAGGTTCCAATATGATTTACGAAAATTTCGGCACCGATCGGAGACAAAAGCAAGCTCATGGAAAAAACAAGGATTTAAATAAATCGTCATAATATTCTAAAGATTGATTGTTTAAGCAGAACTTTCTTAAACATATAATGACATCTGTTACAAAATCTAATCCAGATAGAATATAGAAGGTGTGAAATAAATCTTACTAATTGGAACTGAAGGAAATATCAAGTGAAATTATAATTGGAATTAAGTTAATGGTATATTAGAATTTATTATTAACGATGTCTTACATTCTAATATTCTGCTATTTCCCATTATTGAAATAATCAGCAAAGAACCAATCCTCGTATAATTTTTAGAAAAGCTTGATCGATTCTGAAACCGAATTTTATAGCTTCTGCGTTCTAAAAAAAGGTGTAACTTCACATTAATATTAATAAATACATTTTTTTAAAATATGCAAGCGCCGTTTTCCTTTATATCCCACAGAGAATAAAGCATTTCTTCGGCGAACTACAACAATTTATTATCGTTTACGATATTTCTAGTTAAATTATAAGAATACTTTCACAAACGCGGTTACTCAATTATTACATAACATTACAATACCATCAAATGTTTTTGTTTAAATATTTACTTTTTTATTATTTACGGCATCTTAATTGTCACGTTTGATGTAAAAATTGATTGAAAATATTGTACATTGCACACAAATCACCGTTACGTAAACAAAAAAAATTACACCAAAAACTTATATTGGAATATAAATAAATGTAATTTGCTTAAATTATAATATAACTAGTTTGTTGATGAATTTATTGTTTAATATATTTTTGAAAAGGCACTTAAATAAATATTCATGAATAATTAATTTGTTTATTCTAGCACGTTTTTGAAAAAAACTAAATCACCACATGAATTCCGAAATAACATTATGATTATTGAATTCAGTCGTATAAATATTTAAAATTTCTTATTGCTGCAGTTTTATTAAAAATGTTTAATAAAATATAACATTATTGTCTTACAGTAAAAAAAAACATGAATATATTCAAATTTGTGGTGAACCTTGAATTTAAACAAAGCAGCTATACCGGTTACATAAAAGAAATAATAAATGAATTACTTCAGTTTTTAATATAGTTCAAACACGTAAAACTAATATATAATTATATGGAGCTTCTACTTTAGTCATTTTCATTCAAAATTCTTCAGTGTAGTTAATGTAAATCTACAGGAAGCCCCATATTAAACAAATACAAAATGTAGAATCTGAAATTAATTAACTTTAGAAAATCCTGATAAGATCCAAAACAATTAAAAAAAATAATAAATAAAACATTATTTAGAAATTTAGATTTAAAATGTTGAAAACATAAACTTAAAATATATTGTCGATAATTATTACCAACTAGAAACGCAATCTAATAAATATTAGAAGATAATTATACTGAAGTAACCAAAAATTTAGTTTAAGTAGTAAGCAACATCAATATTTGGCAGTTCCTTAATGAGATCTATCTTAGTATTATATTCGCAATCATAGTAATTAACATTACAGAAAGAATTAGCAGTTTTTATTAATCTTAAAAGAGGAGAATGTAGAAGATAATTAGTTTTACTAAAATTTAAAAAGAACTGGTTTGTGCTACGTAGATTTTTACTAGGAACGTTAAGATAGATTTCCTGTAGAAGAGATGGGCAGTCAATAATACCATTTAGTAATTTATGGAAAAATAATTGGTCTAGTAAAATTCTTCTAGCTTTCAAAGTATTAATATTAAAACTTGTTAAAATTTGGAGATAATTTGAGGATGAAAGTCTTGCTTTATATGATTTTCAATTTTACTAATTTGTGTTATCAGATAAGGAGCCCAAACTGTACTGGCATATTCCAAGTGAGGACGAACTAACTAGGAATACAACAATTTGATCACAAACGGATTAGTGAATTGTAAGGAACATCTAATTATAAATCCTAAAACTCTACTTGCTTTGTTATTAATAAAATTTATATGTAAATTAAAATTTAAATTTTGTGAAAATATTACTCCTAGATCTTTTATGTAATTCGTAACTTGCAAGGGTCCACTATTGATATTGTAAAAAAACTTAATAGGGTTATTAATACGATGGAAGGAAATCGTACAGCACTTTTTTTAAATTTAGTTCTAACAAGTTTTGAATACTCCAATCATTAAAACGATCTAAATTTTTTGAAGCAGATGACAATCCTCCAAAGATTTAATAAGTTTAAAGATTTTTACATCGTCAGCAAATAGGAGAAAATTTGAATGTCTGAACACTTCTTTAACATCGTTTAAACAAATTAAAAATAGTAAAGGAGCAAGATGCGAACCTTGGGGAACACCCGAATGAACAGGAATTGAATGTGAAAAAAAACATTACATTGAACTATTTGGACACGATTCAAAAGATAAATTTTTAACCAAGAAAGTAATGATCCAAGAATTTCAATATTTTCTAGCTTAGTAATTAAAATGGAATGATTTACCCTATCAAAAGCTTTGGCAAAATCGGTATAGACAGCGTCCATCTGAGCATTTTGTTGAAAAGCTGAATAAATAGAATGCTGATACAATAACAAGTTAGTAGTAGTTGAACGTTTTGGAAAGAACCCATGTTGTTCATTAATGATCAAGTGTTTTACTAAAGGAAAAATATTAGAAACAATGATTTTTTCAAAGAGTTTAGGAATTTCAGAATTTTTTGTTATAGGTCTATAATTCTTAATGTCCGATTTATTTTTGTTTTTATAAATGGTAATTACAAAACTAGTTTTCCAAGGATCAGGGTAAATTCCTGATGACAAAGACATAGAGAAAATAATATGTAACGGATGAACTAACACGTAACAACATTTTTTTTTTAAAAATATTTGGTATATTATCTGGCCCACATTTGACTTTGTCAGGAAGATTATTTAGTTCTTTTAAAATATCAGCAACACCAATGTCTACTTTATGAAGATTAAAATCATTTGATGAAGAATTAGTTTTTGGTTTGTATAGATTACCATTATTACATGATTCATATACAGAGCCAAAGTGTTGAGCAAATAGATTAACTATTTCCTGACCATTGCAGCCTTTTGACGCATTAAAAATCATTTCAGATGGCAAATAAATATCACCTTTTGGTTCTGTATATGAGTCCAAAATATTTTGGATTATTCTTAATTTTAAGTTGTAAAGATTCAATATATGACTTATAACAAGAAGAAGATAACATATTACATTGTCGACGTAGAATACAGAATTGATTATAATTACTTAGATCATTTGTAATTTTAAATAATCTGTGATATACATTTTAGTTTGTATCAATTCACGCAGTTCAATCGAATACCAGGTAGGAAACTTATTTTTAGATTTAAATGAACGTTTAATGGGAACAAAAATAGCGCAACAATCATGTAAAATAGTATAGAAACATTCTACAGCATCATTAACATTTAAAGATGATAGGAAACTCCAATCAGTCATAGAAAGATAATAACATAAATCAGAATAATTTGCATTTACAAAGTCATAATAATAATAATAATCATAATTTAGCGATGCGTTAAAACATTTATGCTCTAAAGTTATCAGTAATGAAGGATGGTATTTGTCTTCCGGAACAAGAATCTAAGGGACATATCTTATTTGCTCAGAAAAATATTTTTTGCATCTTTTTTCCCATTCTCGCCTTCAATGTTGTAAAGAAAGCTATTAACTTAAATTAATATTTAATAATAATTTATTGATTAGAAATTAGAAATTCTACAAAATGGAACTAAACAACCATTCAAAATTAATCCGCTCTACACTTCTTGGCATAGACCAAATAAGATAATCCTAGTCTTCTTGTGGACGAAGATTCCACTGTTGTGAAAGATGTTCTTGCAGCTGCCGTCCATTTTGTATAGCGTCCATTTGCGATAGGCATCTTCTCTGAAACATATCCCATGCATGCTTAACGGGATTGAATAAGATAGCCATGACAAAACCTCAATTCTTGCTTCATTTCATTATCATGCATTAGGGTTAGATCTCGGCCTAATGCTTCTTCAAGTGCTGGAATAACAGGTTCAAGAATATTCTGTATATATTGCTCAGCATTTTTAATTGATCTAGAAAAACGAGATCAGTTTTCCTACCTTGCATAATCCGCGCACATATCATTACGACCTAAGTAGCTGTGCACTTCTTGGGCTGCTGTACCTTTGCTGTATTACCAGGCTGACGTCACACTCTTATTCTACGAGTACCGACTCGTCAAAAAAAAGTATACTCGACCCTTGCTCTTGAGTCTAGTTTACGTGATGTTTTCGATTTCTTCTAGTTAATGGAACCCTAAGGTTTTTTTTACGTAATGCCCACGTGCAGTGCCTGTTTCAAAAACTATTTTTACCATTTTAATTATACTTAACCCTTGTGTTTAATTTAGTATACAGGAAAATAGATTAAACTTTGAATATAGTTGGTGTCAAAATGGTCCACTTTTCGTAACTAGTTTTTCGGTACTTATCAGATTGTTTAGACACTAGTTTTGTAAATGGTAACCATGGTAACGTCTGTCACAGTGGATTACAATTTGAATTCAAAATATGTTTAATTTCTTTTTTAATTTTTTTTCAAAATTAAAAATATATTTCATGTTACACGTAACGAAAAATCATGTTTTGTACCTTATGTAATATTGTGAGCGTCGCTATACTCGTCCGCAATTATCACATTCGTTACAAAAAAGAATGCGTTTCGTCACTGGTAACATAAATAACTACTATATCAAAACTGCTTTGGTAAAAAGTAAATCAATTATCATGTTTTTTTTGGCAATGACTAGTATCAACTTCGAATAATTTAGTTTCGTTTATTATTATTATAATTTTGACTGCGCTCCTATAATATCTCTTGCCTGCATTCCTCGTGGAATGCGCCGATTTACAATTTCTGGAAGAATACAGTTTTTCTAAAATCCTACCTGTTTTGGCAACATTTCCTTGTTCCAGAGGTTTTCATCTTTAAGTATTCTATCCACATGAAAGTCATTATCGCAATAGGTAATGAGCTCACAATAAATTCTTCCAGTTATTCAGTTGACCCTGAATTTGTAAACATAAATATGGCTTGTTTTCAAACTGAAAAATGTGCATTAGAGTTACTTAAAAAATTTACATTTCGGCCAACTTCCTTTTCAAAAATATACATATTAACAAGGTCAGCGAATGCCCGCAAGGTAGTTCCACCAATATCTTGGGACAAAGGATGTAGGCAGAGCTTCTGCAAAGAAAAGGGTTGTACCTGTGGAAGATGTGTTTAAATATTATATTTTTCATTAATTGCTTCTAACCTCTAAATGCTTATTAAGAGAAAATCAAACTTTATATCATATTATTTGTGTAATTCTACAATTTTAATTATTATTTAAGTATTTATTCTTGATGTATAACTTTAAACGACGTCTGATAATTGGTAGATAATGAATGAAGAAAGATGTAACGGTGATGAATAGCAGAAGGGGTGCGTTTTCTTCCAAGATGTTGTTCCTTGTGATTACCTGCATCTCTGTAACGTCGCCATAGTCATCTAATTATGCTCAATATCGTACCTAGCCGCTCCTCTACGTCAACTTGTCTTACTCCAACATCCATCATTACAACTGCCCTATTCAACGCAAAATGGCGGGAAAAATAACACACTAAAGTTAAAATTCAAAACATTTTAAAGTTTATCTATTAACTGAACTTGTTTAATAGCAAATGTTTTAAAGACCAGTTATTCACGAATACTTTACACCATTTTTTATTTTATGATACCTCGACTTTTCGGAACACCAACATCACAAATATTTTTAAAATGTGCACTTAGTTATATCTTTTTTCCCAACGAATTTATCCTCCAATGTCAGAAGAAAAATGATTTTCAGAGTACTATTACATAGTGAGAACCCCTGTAGCTCCCCCTATAACTTTAACACAAAATAAACTTTTTATTTAAGAATTTAAGATACTTCAATTTTTGCACATCAAGTACACTATTTTTCGGTTTTTATAAAATATTTACTGTTTCCATTAACGTATATACTACATATACTACATCGTTTGAAAGCTAATTAATTTTACTGACAATCACTAAAAACACATATCGGGTGATTCATTTAAAAATTTTGAGATATTACTTGGTTTGCATTTTGCCTCGCTCGTTATTAATGAAGTTTTCGATAATAAAAGTAATTAATAGTAAACACAGCTAATGACATGGAAATAGCATGTTAATATAAATACATATTAAGCGTTAAAGTAGGTGTCATTTTTACCGATAATTAGCTATATCTTCTAAAATACCGCGTACAATACATTGACGTGCTATATTTTTTTAAAACTGTTGATGAGATCTTTTCGAACCTTAAAGACAATATCGTGTGTTCCAATTTAAAACAAATGCAAGTTTATGCTGCCACCAGTCTTTGGAACACTCTGTATAATGGAAAATAATTTTAAAATGTGCACTTAGTAACTGTAAAAGTAAATGTGATAAATTTTGAAAACTATATTTTTTTCCAAGGTGGTTATCCTCCGATGTCAGAAGTTTGTGCCACTCTATATAAAATAATGAGTGCTTACCTTCAGAAAATGTTGAAATAGTACAAGGTGTCGACTATGTGGGCTATCTATTCCAAATTGCAATATTTGTTGAGGGTAAATAAACGAGTAGAAATAAAATCATTTACAAAAGAGCATGCATTCATGAAGGTAATTAGTAAGAACGTAGTCAAGAAGAGATATGTATTCAATGAAGATGATTTGCAAAAGTTTTTCATAGATCCACCGGATACCATGTATATAATTTTCAGGATGGTAGCCTTTTGATGTATTTTTGGGTCTTGTAGAAGATGTCATGAAGAAGATTATCAAGAAAAATGTTGCGTAAAATGTAAGTACAGATCGAGTTTTCTTACTTATTTCTAAAGAGAAATTTTGAAAAAATATGTTAAAATTGGATATCCTGAAAAATACACGTTACTCCTGTAAGATCAATAATTAAAAAAATGATAATTTAATCTTCAAATATGTCGACTTGTTAATGTTGACATAACAACTTTAAAACACGCGCGTTTTTGAAAGTTCGATTAAACACGCCGAGGCGTACTTTAAATAGGAAAAATAAGTCACTAATCAAAAATATATGATTGTTTCACTTAATTTGCTGACTCGGCCAACGCTTCGCCAGCAACCATGTAAGTTCAACAATTACAATGTTTAATTTCTAGTATTTCCTTCTATTTTCTTCTAATACATATCAGAATCGGAGTTTTTTAGCGGGTGTTATAGTGTGAAGCTTTTATTTTCACCTCTATGAATATAGACCAAAGCCACCCCTTCATCGATTTATGATAATTTAAACCTTAAACCAATGCATGCAAGGACCTGCTTGCTTACCCAAGTACTTTTACTCAATTATCTTGATACATTAAGGTAAATAATAAAACCTGTAAGTTTACACCTCTGATGAGCTCATCATAAGAGCGAAATGCGCATCAGGTGTTCTTTCTTTGCATGTATGCTATTGTACAACAAAATACTTGGCTTGCTATCGACACGCATGTTTGGACATTTATAGTTATCGCTCCCGATAAAGATAATGCATTTTAAACATTCACAGTCGTTACAGTTAACTGTTGGCATTTCTTAGTTTATACTATTTATACGTGTTCATATTACACATTTTACTTAAAACCTGTAATGTCCAACAAATTTATGAAATTAGAATTATTTGGTATTCATAACCAAATAAATGCTTACCTAATAAATCTTACGATAAAGACCGGAAAATGCATCAGAAGGGATCGACAAAAGTTAGAAGATCGATACCCGAAGGTTACCAGACTTCTAGACTTCTGATGACATCTTAGCTCCTAAATTGGCTAAAGGGGAAATACATTAGAAATTTATGCTTCCCAGATCTCCTCATTTTGAAAGACTCTGGGAGTCTAACATTTAATCTTGTAAGACATTGCTACATGAAATAATTCTAAATTGTGTTTTAACTTATGAAGACATGACTACGTTTCTCTGTCAAGTTAAAGGTATACTCAACTCTCGTCCGCTTGAGCCTTTAACTGACGATCCAAATGACTTGGAACCTATTACTATTTCGCATTTTTTAATCGGTAGCAAAATGACTGGTCTTGCACCTTCTGAAGAATGCGAAGAAGAAGAATAATTCCACCCAAGAATTTTCGTGACGCTAACAATTCTATAGAATTCGCTCGCCAGATGTTTTTAAGGACAAGCCAAAGTTATTTTGGGATAATCACAACCTATGCGTCGGACAACTTGTGCTTATCAAAGACGACAATCGCCCTCCTCTTGCATGGAAGATGGGAAGGATCGAACAAGTTTTTCCTGGATCTGATGACCATGTGCGTTTAACGCAATAAACTATTAGCGAAGTGCAGTCAATTTGTTGTGTTTGTTTAAGAAATATTGTATTGTTCGTCAATATATTTCTAGGCTCGTTTACCTCGGCCAGCCCGGGGAGTATGGTTAATATTCTGTTCGATAATGTTATTTTCTTTTATGCCTGTGGCACTACGTTTTCTTATTATTATTAAAAATTTAATCAATTAACGAGACATTGTCTCCATTTTTTTGTCTCCAATTAAAAACTTAATATTCAAGCAATATCTCTGCAACTAAATATAACAATAAAGTGAATCAATCGAAAAAACGCAGATACTGGCGACAAGAGTATACTAGCGTATTTTGTACAACGAAATAACAGTCTGAAGTTTCCTGAAAGTATTTGGTCCGAATATTCTATGAATATGATCAACTTGAACAACAATGTTATTATTTTTAGATGGTAATGATAGTGGGAAGAGCGGGTGCCCTTCGCTGTGAAGAAATAATGACTAAGGACGTCAATGATAGATGTTCTGTAATGATTATATATATACCGACGTCGATGACAAACAGATAAAGCCTACGAACAGCCTATTTTCTCACGCTGTTTTGGAAATATTTCAATCTAAAACGGAAAACTGCTTCATCGCAATGAGTTTTCCATGAAAATACGTAAATTAAGTCGTAGGTATAGGAACTATTGGAAAAATACCATAAAAAATTGCTCAATTTTTAAAACTCGACGACGCCCAAAACTTTACTGCACACAATCAGATCATCAGCTACCTTCTTAGCTGACAAAGGGGTAGATATACTTGATATTATAAGACATGGTGGGTGGAAATCCACAGCGGTAGCAGAAGACTATCTAGAGGATTATTTACAAAAGAAAAACGCTTATGTCAAATAAATTTTACACAATGATCAGACAGAAATGGTGTTAACTCAATGCAATGGAAGTCCATTTCTATTCATGAAGCTGCTGTTGAAATTCAATCGGGCAGCAGTAAAACGACCTCTTCCAATTAGTTTAAATTCTTTTGTTAACTGTAATTTTCATATTGTTATTAATCAATAGCTGAATCAGGTTGCCCCCGAGTTGCACCACTTTGGATACGCCTCCTTGCACTGTATGTTGCATTGGAATGGGAATGATGAATATCGAAATGATTTAAGCTAGACATTATTACGGAGCGTGTTGAAACAACCACGAAAGAAGTTACAAGCTACACCTACACAAGCATTTCACTGTTTAAATTTTATGAAACACGAACCACGTAGAGAAAAAAGGACATTACGAAACATAACAAATAGATGCAATCAATTTAAAACTATTTTAAACACGCCATTGTTTGCGAAATGTATTGGAGACATTTGTGAATGAAACGTCCGCTTTAGAAATACTTGGAGCCGTGATTGCAGCAAACGATTTTCAGCCAGTGTTTCCGTTTTTCCGCCAAAGGGAAACTTTAGTGGCATTAAATGTGTGGTCTGACCAAAGCAACGTGTTGTGAAAATGAGGTTAAGGAAAATAGCCATCGGATGGGTCATTATTCGACACCACATTTAGAATTTCTACTAATTGTGATATCTTCAATGCAATGGTCGAAGAGTGTTTGAAAACGACTGGTGCCCTTGAGAAGTCTATTGCTATTGAAAGAGAAACAAGAAACCAAAGTAATTCTTTGTGGCAAAGGGGATCAGAGTTAAGACTGGTGGTTGGAGAAGTGAAGAAAAGAAAAAAACCGTGGACATGCAATTTGTGGGAACAATGATGAAAGCCACATCTATTAGTCTTTTACCATATGTGCGGCGAGGCATTAATGAAAAGGAAAACGTAGTAAAATACTATATTAAATATCAACAACTTATAACTCACCATGGAGTTAAGGTGTATAAAAGTTTAGTAGTGGTCAATCCATATGCATCACATCTTGGGCATCTCCCGATGACATTGTATTTCATCCTCAAGCTGGGCTCATTGAAATAAAATAACACAGGTCATCGAATTCGTTGCAGAATGCAACAAAGACATAATTTTTCTTACATCAAGAAAACAATCACATCAAGTTGCAAGAAAATTCGAACCATTTCTCTCAAGTACATTCATGAAATTTAAAACTTGGACACCACAATTTCTATTCGAAAATAATCACATATGTCCTAAAAAACGTTATTTTTCTGTGAATGTGTGGGATTGGGTTAGCACGCGGGGTCCAAGAGTTTGTTGGGCTATCGATGGAGGTCTTGATTCTGCTGCGTATTTAGATATTTTGGAAACTATTATGAAACCTTCAGTCGAAGTGTTTTATCCAGACGAAGATTATATTTTCCAACAAGTAAGTATTCTTATTTCACTATACTTTCTCCAAAAAATAGTTCGGGATCTGTTGAATTAACATTTTCATAATGTATTTTTGTTGTTAAAGGACAACGCCCCTATTCATACTTCGCGGGTTGTGCGCAATTGGATACGAGAAAATAACTTGGAGCTGTTACCCTGGCCAGCAAAAGCCCAGATTTTAACATTATCGAAAATGTTTGGGCTCGAATACTTGCTGTTATCCGAAGACAACAAGGGCCAAATTTTATACCAGTAAACCGTAATGCACTAATTGCAGCCATTGATACCGCATGGGAAACGATTAATATTAATTATATTGATACCTTGATAGCGTCAATGAGCAGACGCCTCCAAGAATGTATCAATAATAATGGAGGTCACACCCATTATTGATTTCTTATATTTATTTATATAGTAATACCTTTATTTAAAAAAAAGTTTTCATTTAATTTTAAACTATAACTTGGTATCTTAATTATAATTATGTAATAAATTCTTGTCAAAAACTAAATATATACGTTGACAATAAGAATTGCCTTAGTTTTTATTTTCACTTTTTATATTAACTACAGAAAAAATGAAACGTCATAAAATATACATTTTGTAAGGACTAAATATTATGAATAGAGAGTTTAATGATTTTTTAATAACTTACAATAATTAGTAGGTTAGATTTATTTAAAAATAAGTAATAATCAGTCAACCCAAATAACCATGTTTAGTTTTTGATTTAATTTAAAAGTTATTGCTTGTAGACGTTTTTAAATCAAAATTATTTCTAATTTTATTTTGTAAACATTTCCTAAACAAAATTTTGATTCGATAATTAATCGAGCTATGGTGTTTAATTAGCGATACCTTCAAATATATTCTTTAAAGAAAAAATTAAGTAAGCAACGTAAATTACCTATTTTCTAAAACGTGCTTAGTGTAATGATTCATTCTACAGTCCTTCTATAAGATAACCCCTGCTGAGACTACCTGCTGTTAGAATTGTAAATGATACCCTTAAGCCCGCTTCACAATGTGCAAACTTTTGTTTACAGAAATTGTGGTGTCCAAGTTTTAAATTTCATGAGTGTACAAGCTCAATTATTACTGACTGGATTAAACTGGTGCGATTTCGTGGTCTTCTTCATTAATTTAAAAGATTTATTTATTCAATGCATAACGGTAGACAAAATTTTATGCAATAAAATGTATATTACACTTTCTCATTGTTTTCTGTATGCCTTCGATGAGGACAGGCCAGAAAAGAAAAATTTATCAAGCTTACAGGGAACTAATACCAAATTTTGTATATGTAGACTAAACCAAAATGTGGTTACACTTTGAGGTTAAGAGATTTGTTTATCTTTTTTTTACATTTGTCAGTTACATTTATTTTTAATAATATAGTTATTGAGAAAAGTTGTTCGAAATTATATTTTAGACCTATAGACCAAGTTTCAGTTCAATGTTGACAATTTTGTTTTTTTTTATTTCATAAAAATTTAGACATTTTTGATGTTTTTTTTAGCTTTTAAATGCGTTAGTTCTTTTGTATGTTTTAAAATTTTTTACTTATAAGCATGCGTAAAAGACGACTTTAATTTATTTTTAAAGTCTCTTGAATAAATTGCAAAATTAATAACACGCGCTCAACTTTTGATCAAACAAACATTTTTATGAATATAGGAGTTTTTTAATGGTAAGGATATGTCGCAAACAAAAGAACTAAAACTTTTAAAAGTTAATAAAATATCAAAAATTTTTAATTTTGAAAAAAACCGAAAAAAAATTATCAGTATTGAATTGAAGCTTGGGTTATATGTCTAAAAAATCATTTCGAACAACTTTTGTTAATGACTATTTCTGATATCTTTACAAAAAACACTATTTTTGTATATTTTAATATTAACTAGTATTTATACGTGTAAGTACAGCTGCATTGCTATTTAATAAGGTTGCAGAAATATTTCAGCTAAATTTTTTGATGATTATTTATTAATTATAAATGTTTCGCTTTTTAATAAAAGCTTCATCAGTATAAGTCTAAAACTGTAAATTAATTATAATAGTTTATAAAAAAAAATATTATAAAGTTAAGTTAATATTAGTGTGTTTAAAAAATCATGCATTATTTATAAGTTAAGTAATAAAAAACTTACCGTAATAAAATATATAACAATTACACAAAAAAAAACACAAATATTTAATATTTTACAGTAAAATTTTTATATATAAAACATGCGTATTGAATGACATACAAACAAACAATGATAATATTTTTATTTCCTTATATTAAAAGTGAAAATGTTTACATATTTTGTGTCTTTCTTATATTTATTAATTAATGGAGTATTTATTTTGTTGTATTTTTATGTTTTCCGTTAATAGTCGTTTTTTAAAATTAATTTCATTTTTTTTAATTATGGGAGCATTAAAGTCAAAATCGTGTTTATGGGTTACAGCATGTTCTGTTAATGCTGTGTTAGTTGTGTTACATTTTTTTATATTGTTTTAAATTGAATTTTTGTGTTGATTTAGTCTTTCTTTTAGATATTGTTTAGTTTTACCGATACATAATCCTTTACAATTTTTACAATTAATCTGGTATATTAAATTATTTTTTTCAATTTTAGTTTTTAATTGAGTTTTAAAACCAAGCAAAAACTAACTCCTAAGTCATAATTAATAATTAAAAAGTTTTCCATATGATGCGTACTTTTTGGAATATAAGGATTTTTTAAATTTATCTGCTTCCGATATCAAAATAGTTAAATGCTTTATTGTTTTTATTGCAATAAATACATTTAACAAATAGTTTCTACAATTAAAAGATGTAAACCGATAAACTGACTATATACTTCGTTTTTACTAGAAGAAAATCGATCGCTTACTTTAAACGTAATTTACCAAAATTAAAACTGTTGAAAGCTTACTTCGTCTTACACGACTTCGCCCATTTTTATGTACGAAAGTTCATATCTTGATGCAGTTACAAACACAAAATTTTCTATTTACGAGTTAATAAATATTAGTCCTGTTTCTGAATATCATTAATATAGTACATTTGAAAACACTTTTACTTCAACACGCTTTTGGTATGCAGTATTTCAAAGTCTAATATTAATTTGAGAAAGAAATGTGTTGAAATAAAAGTAATTTAAAATTATCCATATGCGCCACCTAAGATCTTTAAAATTCATTTATAAATAACTAATTAAATGGCATTTAATGTTCTTATATTTAATTATTCGATAACTATCGAATGACTGTCATTCTAAATAATTTTTATCTCATTCAGTACATTTTTATCCCAGGCTTTCCGTGTAATAAATAGTCGATAACTTTTAGATCATTGTAATGATTTGAAAATGCTATTTTAATAAAAGCCTAATAATTTTTATTTGATGATAACCAAAAATAGTTTAAGTAATTACGTAATAATCCACAAAGTAACTTTCATTTCTGCAACAAGCTTAACTAGAAAATTAAATGAAAATCTAGTCACTTTAAAAAAAAATCACCTGCTACCTTATGAGAAAATTGCAAGAAGGAGAGTTCAAAAGATTTGTATCTGCAATTTTTTCCGTATATAATACAAGAAAAATATCGGAAAATGTTTCAGCCTTACTCAGTTTTAGTGTGCAGTTAAAATTTTTATAACTACCAGTAACTGTACAATTTCGTGCATCTTTAAAATTTCAATTAAAAAGTATGATTAAACAAACTTTCGTCGACAAATTCGTCGAAAATTTACTACACCTAGATGTACTAGCTTCACCCTTATTAGGAGATATGATGCCTAGAAAATGAGTCGACCATAATTACTGAGAATGTTAGAGTTTTACCTTATAAGGATTGCGTTTACCTAAACATTTTCTAAAGGTTTAGATTTTCCGCTCATGTCGCCAAAATTTAATACCGCATTTATTTAAATTACCTGAAAATTAATTTCCACCCAATAACAGAACGGAATTTTATTCTATAGATCATAAATCAATATTCCATGTTCTGTCGATTCTCGTTACTCAAATGAATTAAACGCGTGTATGAGATACACGACCTTTCATGTGAAAACGCACATCATGATAAATTAAATTAACATTTTGTCGTGTCTTAGAATTTGTTTTCTAACGATAATAGATTAACATTTTCTACAAAATCGCTTCCATAGTAATCAATTAAGGACGTTCATTCGCCAGTTGTCAAACAACGACAAATTTTGTTATACATTTAGTATAATATATCACTGGGTTAATGCAGAACTATGTTATGTCACATAAACCACATTTTGCAGGAGGAGATAAAAACTGATTTGTTCTTAAGAAATTAATTATTTACATCAACTGATTTCATAAAAGCTTTATATTTGCAATACTTTAGAAGGGCTTAGCCTTATTTTGCTTGATTTTTTATAAATAGATTAGATTACGGGACATAGTATAGTTGTGTATCAAAATAGGTAGCCTATGTCCAAATTAATGGACTTAAACTAATTTGGTACGACAAAATGTATCCTACGTCCATATTGTGATTCCGTAAATACAAACTTGTCTTTGATTGATACTTTCCTTGACGTCTCAGATTATATCAGTTATGTTTAGTAAATAAGTAAATAAATAAGTACTGAATATTAAAATTAAAGAAATTAAAAATTATTATTCCAAACAAAATAAAGCTGTCCGTCTTATGTCAATATTTCATTATTCATCATCGGTGTCAATTTCTTCTCTAATGTTGTCACCGTAAGGCAGTGTCTTGAAAAAGTTGTTTTAAGGCGCTGGTATAACTAACTTGTAGCAGAGAAAAAGTAGGTGTTTATACTTCTTTTTTGTGATAGGGATTGAATTATGGTACAGTATCCTCATTGAGTAGAAATTATCATATTTGATAGATTTCCTTCCTTTTTGCAATAAATTTGTCATTTTGTATTCTTTCTCCTCGTAATTATATTTAAACAATATTGTATTTGGATATTCAGTATTTACCTCTATAACTCTTATTTTCTGCCACTTTACTTTATCATTATTAATATCTTTGTCCCAGTTCAATGTTGTTTTTTGCTGCAAATCAAAGATAATCTCTTTTGTCATTTCCTTCCTCTCATACTTGGGATGACTTCTTTTGGCAGTGCGAACTAAAGTGTACCACTGGTCTGGCCAGTATATAGGTATATTTTTAGAAGCCCGCTCTATTACACTATGAACTGAGTCTCTCTCATGCTGTGTGTGACCTTTTTCTAGATAATTGTGCCGAATTTTTATATTATGTTTATTAGCAAGAACGTTGTACAAACTGAAAAGAAACTTATTCCGGTCTTGCCCGGCACAGTTGTCAGAAAAAAATGAGAACTCCGCAATATCTTGACAAATAATAATAAGCAGCTCCCTATTTCCGAGGCACCTCTTTTTGCGATGCCTTCATGCCACATATAGCAGCTACATTTTTTTGAACCCAAATTGAAGACAGTGAAGTTGTAAGTTATAATAGGCGAGGCCCACTTCAGTTTTTGGTACAGAGAGGATCTGTTCCAAGTCAAATACACAAGCACAGAAATTCGTGTCATTGTTTGGTCTTGTTTTGTTCTCCTTTTTCACTTCTCTTGATAAGTCCTTATTCTTAATATGGGCATTGAATTCTTCTTGTAACTTGGCTTTTCTTCTTCAAAGGTCGCACTGATCCTTTTTTGGGATCAGAAAGGATATATTGAATTCGCAATTGAAAATTTGTCGGCAAATAGAGGGACTTAGAGACTGTGAGATGTTGTTATTTTCGCAATATTCCTGATACAGTGAGTACAATTTTAGAGTAGGTGGTAGTAACAGGCTATCTATACGACAATAATGACTTCTTACGGGTACAAAGGATTTTATATATATTGACGCACTGACTCTTTGACCTCTTCAGACACCTGGGAATTTTTTGTTACAGTTCCTCGATTATCAATAGGAATAGTCACACTGTTTTCCATACACTTTTTGTCTACTATTTTAATCATCTGTGAATTTATATCTAAAGTGTTTAACAAAAATGTTTTGCAAATATGAATTTGTTCAGTTGGATTGTTTAAAACGGGCAATTATACACATAGGTATAATTCCTTCTGCTATTATGTGGCAAACCATCGTCATTATCATTATCGTTAATGGTTTTTTTTGGCGGCATCGTGATTTTGGCAAAAAATGTACATATTTTGATGTGAAGTCTCTTTGTTAACGTCACATAAAGCCCAAATTGTTCAAATACTGCCTTTCTCATTTCTTCAGTATATTTGGTTGAACATTTCATTCGGCAGGCACATTCAGCTTTAACATTTCGAGCAGAAACTACTTTTCTACTCCAGTTTTCATATAATAAGCCTAGGTTTCTCAATTCTTTAATTCTATTTCTTCGCCAGTCATCTTCATTTCTGGATCTTTTGCGGGTTTTTTGTTTCTTTCTCACTGAACAGATGTCATCAATATATTCGTTAGTCTCCAACTGTTCCTGGTCACTAATAAAGCTTTATCGGCAGCTTCACGTTTAGCCAGTTTTTTAGATCCTCCTTGACCAATATACTGTTGCCCGTTTACTTCCACAGCAGATAGTGAAGAGCCTCAACTTTTTTAACAGTTTTATAAGTCAAAATTGGATCAAGTTCATTTAATATACAAACGGAATTGTTTTGAGAATCATTTACGAATTTTTTATCAAACGAATTGCTGTTGTGGCCGCCATTTTTACGATCATTCCGACTTTTAATTAAAACTTTGTTAGGTTGTACGTAATCAAGGTCAATTAAATCTTTAGAGTACCCTGGAATTTTACAACCATCAATAAATTTGGTCACTAATAAAGCTTTATCGGCAGCTTCACGTTTAGCTAGTTTTTTAGATCCTCCTTGACCAATATACTGTTGCCCGTTTACTTCCACAGCAGAAATTGAAGAAGTTCAACTTTTTTAACAGTTTTATAAGTCAAAATTAGATCAAGTTCATATAATATACAAACGGAATTGTTTTGAGAATCATTTCCGGATTTTTTAAAACTGAATTGTTGTTGTGGCAGCCATTTTTACGATCCTTCCGAATTTTAATTAAAATTTTGTTAGGTTGTACGTAATCAAGGTCAATTAAATCTTTAGGGTGCTCTGGAATTTTACAACCATCAGTAAATTTGGTCACTAATAAAGCTTTATCGGCAGCTTCACGTTTAGCTAGTTTTTTAGATCCTCCTTGACCAATATACTGTTGCCCGTTTACTTCCACAGCAGAAATTGAAGAGGTTCAACTTTTTTAACAGTTTTATAAGTCAAAATTTGAATCAAGTTCATTTAATATACAAACGGAATTGTTTTGAGAATCATTTCCGATTTTTATCAAATGAATTGTTGTTGTAGCCGACATTTTTACGATCCTTCCGACTTTTAATTAAAACTTTGTTAGGTTGTACGTAATCAAGGTCAATTAAATCTTTAGAGTACTCTGGAATTTTACAACCATCAGTAAATTTGGTCACTAATAAAGCTTTATCGACAGCTTCACGTTTAGCCAATTTTTAGATCCTCCTTGCCCAATATACTGTTGCCCGTCTACTTCCACAGCAGAAAGTGAGGAGACTCAACTTTTTTAACAGTTTTATTAGTCAAATTTGAATCAAGTTTATTTAATATACAAACGGAATTATTTTGAGAATCATTTCTGGATTTTTTTTAAATGAATTGTTGTTGTGGCCGCCATTTTTACGATCCTTCCGACTTTTAATTAAAACTTTGTTAGGTTGTACGTAATCAAGGTCAATTAAATCTTTAGAGTACCCTGGAATTTTACAACCATCAATAAATTTGGTCACTAATAAAGCTTTATCGACCGCTTCACGTTTAGCCAATTTTTAGATCCTCCTTGCCCAATATACTGTTGCCCGTTTACTTCCACAGCAGAAAGTGAAGAGGCCCAACTTTTTTATTAGTTTTATAAGTCAAAATTGGATCAAATTCATTTAATATACAAACGGAATTGTTTTGAGAATCATTTCCGAATTTTTTATCAAATGAATTGTTGTTGTGGTCGCCATTTTTACGATCATTCCGACTTTTAATTAAAACTTTGTTAGGTTGTACGTAATCAAGGTCAATTAAATCTTTAGAGTACCCTGGAATTTTACAACCATCAATAAATTTGGTCACTAATAAAGCTTTATCGACAGCTTCACGTTTAGCCAATTTTTAGATCCTCCTTGCCCAATATACTGTTGCCCGTCTACTTCCACAGCAGAAAGTGAGGAGACTCAACTTTTTTAACAGTTTTATTAGTCAAATTTGAATCAAGTTTATTTAATATACAAACGGAATTATTTTGAGAATCATTTCTGGATTTTTTTTAAATGAATTGTTGTTGTGGCCGCCATTTTACGATCCTTCCGACTTTTAATTAAAACTTTGTTAGGTTGTACGTAATCAAGGTCAATTAAATCTTTAGAGTACCCTGGAATTTTACAACCATCAATAAATTTGGTCACTAATAAAGCTTTATCGGCAGCTTCACGTTTAGCTAGTTTTTTAGATCCTCCTTGACCAATATACTGTTGCCCGTTTACTTCCACAGCAGAAATTGAAGAGGTTCAACTTTTTAACAGTTTTATAAGTCAAAATTTGAATCAAGTTTATTTAATATACAAACGGAATTGTTTTGAGAATCATTTCCGAATTTTTATCAAATGAATTGTTGTTGTAGCCGACATTTTTACGATCCTTCCGACTTTTAATTAAAACTTTGTTAGGTTGTACGTAATCAAGGTCAATTAAATCTTTAGAGTACTCTGGAATTTTACAACCATCAGTAAATTTGGTCACTAATAAAGCTTTATCGACAGCTTCACGTTTAGACAATTTTTAGATCCTCCTTGACCAATACACTGTTGCCCGTTTACTTCCACAGCAGAAAGTGAAGAGGCTCAACTTTTTTAACAGTTTTATAAGTCAAACTTGGATCAAGTTCATTTAATATACAAACGGAATTGTTTTGAGAATCATTTCCGAATTTTTTATCAAATGAATTGTTGTTGTAGCCGACATTTTTACGATCCTTCCGACTTTTAATTAAAACTTTGTTAGGTTGTACGTAATCACGGTCAATTAAATCTTTAGAGTACCCTGGAATTTTACAACCATCAATAAATTTGGTCACTAATAAAGCTTTATCGACCGCTTCACGTTTAGCCAATTTTTAGATCCTCCTTGACCAATACACTGTTGCCCGTTTACTTCCACAGCAGAAAGTGAAGAGGCCCAACTTTTTATTAGTTTTATAAGTCAAAATTGGATCAAGTTCATTTAATATACAAACGGAATTGTTTTGAGAATCATTTCCGGATTTTTATCAAATGAATTGTTGTTGTGGCTGCCATTTTTACGATCCGTCCGACTTTTAATTAAAACTTTGTTAGGTTGTACGTAATCAAGGTCAATTAAATCTTTAGAGTACTCTGGAATTTTACAACCATCAGTAAATTTGGTCACTAATAAAGCTTTATCGACAGCTTCACGTTTAGCCAATTTTTAGATCCTCCTTGACCAATACACTGTTGCCCGTTTACTTCCACAGCAGAAAGTGAAGAGGCTCAACTTTTTTAACAGTTTTATAAGTCAGACTTGGATCAAGTTCATTTAATATACAAACGGAATTGTTTTGAGAATCATTTCCGAATTTTTTATCAAATGAATTGTTGTTGTAGCCGACATTTTACGATCCTTCCGACTTTTAATTAAAACTTTGTTAGGTTGTACGTAATCAAGGTCAATTAAATCTTTAGAGTACTCTGGAATTTTACAACCATCAGTAAATTTGGTCATTAATAAAGCTTTATCGACAGCTTCACGTTTAGCCAATTTTTAGATCCTTCTTGACCAATATACTGTTGCCCGTTTACTTCCACAGCAGAAAGTGAAGAGGCCAATCATTTCCGAATTTTTTATCAAATGAATTGTTGTTGTAGCCGCCATTTTTACGATCCTTCCGACTTTTAATTAAAACTTTGTTAGGTTGTACGTAATCAAGGTCAATTAAATCTTTAGAGTACTCTGGAATTTTACAACCATCAGTAAATTTGGTCACTAATAAAGCTTTATCGACAGCTTCATGTTTAGCCAATTTTTAGATCCTCCTTGACCAATACACTGTTGCCCGTTTACTTCCACAGCAGAAAGTGAAGAGGCCCAACTTTTTTATTAGTTTTATAAGTCAAAATTGGATCAAGTTCATTTAATATACAAACGGAATTGTTTTGAGAATCATTTCCGGATTTTTTATCAAATGAATTGTTGTTGTGGCTGCCATTTTTACGATCCGTCCGACTTTTAATTAAAACTTTGTTAGGTTGTACGTAATCAAGGTCAATTAAATCTTTAGAGTACTCTGGAATTTTACAACCATCAGTAAATTTGGTCATTAATAAAGCTTTATCGACAGCTTCACGTTTAGCCAATTTTTAGATCCTCCTTGACCAATATACTGTTGCCCGTTTACTTCCACAGCAGATAGTGAAGAGCCTCAACTTTTTTAACAGTTTTATAAGTCAAAATTGGATCAAGTTCATTTAATATACAAACTGAATTGTTTTGAGAATCATTTCCGAATTTTTTATCAAATGAATTGTTGTTGTGGTCGCCATTTTACGATCATTCCGACTTTTAATTAAAACTTTGTTAGGTTGTACGTAATCAAGGTCAATTAAATCTTTAGAGTACCCTGGAATTTTACAACCATCAATAAATTTGGTCACTAATAAAGCTTTATCGACCGCTTCACGTTTAGCCAATTTTTAGATCCTCCTTGCCCAATATACTGTTGCCCGTTTACTTCCACAGCAGAAAGTGAAGAGACTCAACTTTTTTAACAGTTTTATTAGTCAAATTTGAATCAAGTTTATTTAATATACAAACGGAATTATTTTGAGAATCATTTCCGGATTTTTTTTAAATGAATTGTTGTTGTGGCCGCCATTTTTACGATCCTTCCGACTTTTAATTAAAACTTTGTTAGGTTGTACGTAATCAAGGTCAATTAAATCTTTAGAGTACCCTGGAATTTTACAACCATCAATAAATTTGGTCACTAATAAAGCAGCTAGTTTTTTAGATCCTCCTTGACCAATATACTGTTGCCCGTTTACTTCCACAGCAGAAAGTGAAGAGGCTCAACTTTTTTAACAGTTTTATAAGTCAAAATTGGATCAAGTTCATATAATATACAAACGAAATTGTCTTGAGAATCATTTCCGGATTTTTTATCAAATGTATAGTTGCTGTGGCCACCATGTTTACGATCCTTCTGATTTTTAATTAAAACTTCGTTAGGTTGTACGTAATCAAGGGCAACTAAATCTTCAAAGTACCCTGGAATTTTACAAACACCAATAAATTTGGTCACTGATAAAGCTTTATCGGCCGCTTCACGTTTAGCTAGTTTTTTAGATCCTCCTTGACCAATATACTGTTGCCCGTTTACTTCCACAGCAGAAAGTGAAGAGGCTCAACAATTTTAGAGTAGGTGGTAGTAACAGGCGATTGCTATCTATACGACAATAATGACTTTTTACGGGTACAAAGGATTTTATATATATTGACGCACTGACTCTTTGACCTCTTCAGACACCTGGGAATTTTTTGTTACAGTTCCTCGATTATCAATAGGAATAGTCACACTGTTTTCCATACACTTTTTGTCTACTATTTTAATCATCTGTGAATTTATATCTAAAGTGTTTAACAAAAATGTTTTACAAATATGAATTTGTTCAGTTGGATTGTTTAAAACGGGCAATTATACACATAGGTATATAGGTATAATTCCTTCTGCTATTATGTGGCAAACCATCGTCATTATCATTATCGTTAATGGTTTTTTTTGGCGGCATCGTGATTTTGGCAAAAAATGTACATATTTTGATGTGAAGTCTCTTTGTCTGTTAACGTCACCTAAAGCCCAAATTGTTCAAATACTGCCTTTCTCATTTCTTCAGTATATTTGGTTGAACATTTCATTCGGTAGGCACATTCAGCTTTAACATTTCGAGCAGGAACTACTTTTCTACTCCAGTTTTCATATAATAAGCCTAGGTTTCTCAATTCTTTAATTCTATTTCTTCGCCAGTCATCTTCATTTCTGGATCTTTTGCGGGTTTTTTGTTTCTTTCTCACTGAACAGATGTCATCAATATATTCGTTAGTCTCCAACTGTTCCTGTGTTGGCAAATCTTTGGGAACGTAGTCTGAATCGTCATCTGTTGAATAAGGATCAGCTTCTGTAGATGTAGTATCTGATGGCATCATTTTTTCAACCAAGACTGGTTCAACTTTATTTTCATTGGGCATTTCACTTCTCTTTCTCTTTTGATCCTCACCTATAAACTAGAAAGTAAAATTTTCAGAAGTATTCTACTACTTTTTTTAGACTTCACTGGAAAGACTACAATTCTAATATAAAAGATTTTTTTCGCTGAAGCTAAGATCACACTAATGCCTCCCAAACAGTAAAATATGGGCACACGCTAAACACGACAATAGAACAAACCTGATTTTAAATCTATATTACTTGTAGTTTCTGTTCTTTCTGCTAAAATCATTTTTTAATTGTAAAACAACAGCAATAACACACATTATTTACCTAAATAAAAAAAAATAAATTTAAATACTGTTATTGTGTAAGTTCAAAATAATTCTGGCGTTAAAAAGTACAAAGCCAATAACATTAGATTCACAATGTATCACTAATTTCTGCTTATTTGAATATACTCGTAGTAAGTTAGCCTCAAATCTTAACAACATAACCATAATGATTAGGGTGGTTCTTAACAAGGCCATAGACGAATTTGAATAAGTTCCCCCCTCAGTTTGATTCGAAATAATTTAAAAAAAATGAGCCCAACTAGAAGGTTTTATCTCAACGGGAAAGGGTTAAAGTTAAAGTTTTCCATTTAAATAACATTCATTTTAACCACTATTTGACTTATGAATTTTTATAAAATCACTGAACCATGCAAAAATATTTGCGATGTGAGAATCTGAAGAAAAATTATTAATATCGCAAAAACAAATTTTGTAGCCAGTTTTAACCTTATTTATTGTCGGTTTACGAGTCTTCAAGTAATCTGATTACGAAGCTTATGTTTGATTTATTTTGCAAATATCTTAAGAACAAGTAAATTTAAGACATTTTATCAAGAGACCTTTTTGATAGCTAAGAGAATATCCTACAAAATAGGTTTTTTATTAAATTCCTGTAGAACTAATCGTTTTTGAGAGAATAAAGAAAATAATGAAATTATGTCAATGTCAGTTTTGGAGTTATCTTATTTTACCACTATTTTTGTAGAAATCTTCAATTTTATTAACTTTCTTACGTTTTCAAACGTACTAAATCATATATTTTTGATGTCTTGTTAAAAATATTGATATATAATTCCGTCTTTCAATATATTTTTTACATCCATTGAAAAATAAAAAAAAAATCAGATTGTAGTTCTAAAATAAACCTTGTGGTTTTAAATGGCATACATTAAATATCAGAGAAGTGTACCTGTGGTGACCTCATACAGTCATCGAATAAATAAAATGGGTGCTTGATGTGACGTTAACCTCTAAGTGCAACGACAACATGTGATTGTTTTTATTGTACATTTTTTGCTTGTTGGTAAACAGAATTAATTCAATTGCAGAATAAAAAGAAATAATAATGTACTCAATACCTAGATTACGCGAACATATTTTCCTCATTCGTGACATTGAAACTCAAATTTGCGGTAACAAACTGCCTTCCAAATCGCAAGTGTAAAAAGTTCTTTTTTGTAATATACGAGTTGTTAAATTGAGTTTACGTGAAAGTGCAAAACTCATCATTCAAGAAGTACTTGTTTTTTGGGCAAAAGCTCGATTAGAGACCTTGACAAGCAATAAAATGTGTTATGAAAATGGAAAGCTTATACGAAGAGTGGCGAGCATTACAAAAAAAAAATGCAGGAAAATTCTTCAACGTACAAAATGAGAAAAATTTCTCATCCCAACTCAATAATTTGTTCGATATAGCACATACGAATGTTGATGAAACAGCTGATGAGAAAGGTAGAGCATTTTTAGCAAATCAGAGGAGAGATGGTCGTGTGGGTTATATTGGAGATGCTCAGACAATTTATGATGCCGAGGAATCTGCTCAACTTCGTCAAGAAGAAATTTTGCAAGAGAGATTGAGAAGTCAAGCAGAAAAAGAAACGCTAGGTAAGTCGTTATTTTTTCAATTTCGTTTTGTTTTATTCGATGATTTTTTTATTACTATTTTTTTTATTTTTCATTTTTGTCAATAAATCATTTTTGTGGTTGAAAAATTTTTCTATTGAGAAGCTTATTTGTAATGTTTTCGTAAATTTAACACTTTTTGAGATATTTGAAAAATGATGTAAATATCATTTTTGGAGCTATTTTGTTTTCACGGGCGGAAATTCTATATTGAAAACCATAATTGTCTCTGTTTGCTTCAGATAAATCTGTAGACTTGGGTTCGAGTGAGGGAAGTAGCAGTCAGTCATGTAGTCAGAGAAGTGTGGGTACGTACTCCAACGTGACGACAGATGACTCTGATTGGTCTTCAACAAATTCTCAAGAAGGCGAAGGCGGGTCACCTCAAGCCAAGAAATCTCGAGGAACAGTAAAGATCATGAATCAAAAAGTCGTAGCAGTTTCGGATGTATGCAAAGTTAATGATCGTAGAGCAGTTCATTTAATTGCAGCTATTGCCGAGGCTTTGGGTCATAATCTCAGCACATTAATCATTAGTCGATTCTCAATCCAACGTTGCAGAGAACAACTACGAGAAATCAAAGCTAAAAATATTCAGGAAGTCTTTCAAAATAACGAATTGCTTGCAATTGTTTTACATTGGGATGGGAAACTCCTCAAAAGTCTGCTGACTCGTGAAATGCTGGTTAGGTTACCAGTGGTTATCACAAATGGAGACATTGAACAACTTCTGGGGATACCAGCGTTGGAGAAGGGAACAGGAGTCGCAAAGCTGATTCAATTTTTGAGGTCCTTGAAGATTGGGATTGTCTCAAAAAGTAAGAGCACTTTGCTGTGACACTACTGCTTCTAATCTGGGAATAGTGAATGGAGCTGCAGCTCAATTGGAACGAATTTTGGGAAGAAATCTATTGTACTTGCTTGAAAATGCCAGCGTCCAGTGGGCCCCACGTTCTACTATTCAAAAGATTTGGAGAGGCTTGGAACGCTATTGATAAAGAGAAGTATACTATAGGAATAGAAAATGAGAAAGTGAAGAATGTATTGATGGATGATATGGAGGAAATTATCGAATTTATCAATGAAACCTTGAAGACCAAGCCTCGTGACGATTATAAAGATAATTACTCCTTGGAGTAGTCACACCGAATTGTGTGAAATATCGCGCCCCAGGGGCTGATCATCACGCACGCTTTATGTCAAACACAATATATAGCTTAAAAATATATATGTTTAGAGAACAATTTAAGTTAACAGCTCGCGAAGAGAAAGCTTTGTGTGACATTTGCATTTTCATTGTGAAGGTTTACGTACGAGCGTGTTTCACTGCTCCAAAGGCAACGCAAGCGCCGAATCATGACTTACAGTTCGTAAAAAAAACTTCATGATTACAAACAACTCGATTCACAAATAGGACACACAGCTTTACGCAAATTCGCTAATCACCTGTGGTATTTGAGTCCAGAAATATCGGCAATGGCTTTCTTTGATGAGAATGTGTCAGCAGATGTAAAGCGTAAAATGTTGTCTCAATTAAATTTAAATGAAGAAGAAAGTGACTTGTCTCGCAGTAAACGCGTAAGCGTAGATTTACAGAACATCAGTTATTTCTGTGAAAGAGAGATAGATAGTTTCGTTACTGCTGAAACTCTACACTTTTTTGACAGATTTGAAATTGAAAAAGATTTTTTGAATACTGATCCAGAAACGTGGAGTCAAAATGAGCATTTTGAGAAAGGCCGACGAATTGTAGGAACCTTGAAAGTTGTAAATGATACTGCAGAGAGAGCTGTGCAATTGATAGAACAGTATAACGATATCCTCACTCGTGATGAGGAACCAACACACTTTATAGTACAAGTAGTCGCAGAATACAAAAAAATTCAGATTCACGAAAACAACTGTTATGCAAGAATTTTAATAAAATAAAGTACTTAAATAGTAGTAAGTAAAAACTATTCTTTAACCACGTGATTGCTTTATAAGATATCTGTAAATAAATATAAAATTTGAGAAAACTAGTTTTAGCAATAAAATTCGAAATTTTAGTCCGCTGTAAGTGAAAGATTTTTCAGTAACAAAATAAATATCTTTTATACAATGCAAATTAAGAATGATATTCTACCTTTCTGTAATATTTTTTCATCAAATTTCATCTGTACTAAGAAAATCTGAAGTACAATGTTTTCACGATCACACAATTAAACTGTTTTTTCAATTCCTGAAAATTGTGGAAAAACACTCTTAAAGACAAAATTATAAATCAATGTTTCTGACAAAATATCAAAACTATATAATTGAGTAGGATTAGAAATGTATGGAGGTAAATAAAATTGGAGATTTCTAAAAAATAGTGGTAAAATAAGGTTCGAAACTGATATTGGCATTATTTCATTATTTTTTTATTATCTCAAAAACCTTTTTTTTTCGGAAACTCTCTTAGCTATCAAAAAGGTCTCTTGATAAAATGTCTTAAATCTACTTGTTCTTAAGATATTTGCAAAATAAATGAAACATAAGTTTCGGCATCAGATTTCAGCATTACTTGAAGACTCATAAACCCACAATAAACAAGGTTAAAACTGACTACAAAATTTGTTTTTGCGATATTAATCATTTTTCTTCAAATTCTTACACCCGAAATATTTTTTGCATGATTTAATTATTTTGTAAAAATTTATAAGTTAAATAGTATTTGAAATGGATGTTATTTAAAAGGCACTATTTCCCGTTGAGATAAAACCTTGTAGTTGGGCTAATTGTTTTTTTTTTAAATTATTTCCCATCAAACTGAAGGGGGGGGGGTACTTACTCAAATTCGTCTATGCCTCTGTTAAGAATCACCCTAATAATGATAGGCTACTTCCGTTGTAATGCGTGCAAGCCAATGGAATAAACGTAACGATATGATACTCTTTATTCAATTCCGCGTTCCTTGGAGTAGACATAGGCGTAAAAATCTAATTTTTGCCAAAAATGGACATAGCATACTTCTGCATTACGTTTGTTTTGATTTAATTAATTTTTGATTATCTTGTAAAACTAAAATCCCCGTGCATATGTGGGTTCCAAGTAAAAAATTATATGAAAGATTGATTGAATTGCGAGGTTTTGCCAGGTTGTCAGATTCTTTTAGAAAGTAAACAAGAAACTATTGGCTAAATTAACGAGTTGGTTATAAAAAATCAATAGAAATAAACGTAATTTTGTCATTATTTCTTATGCTAATGACGTTTCATAAACACTTCCAATATTTTCTTGATAAACAGTAAAAATATCTAAGGAGTCTCGAATGTTCTCATATATGCTGCAAATACGATTGATTGGTAAGTTTCGGAACATATTAGTGTGAGGTGTCTGTAGATGAAAAGTAGATCAATGCCTAGCTCCTAATCTTGCTACCTTTAAGTATAAAAAAGAAAGTAGATCGAGACTGTCTATTGTACCGTTGATCAGTTTAGATAAGAATGACAGCCTAATAATTTCTTCGTGCTTCCAGTCCAAACCTTCTTAGCAACAAGTCCTGTGAGAAACCAGTAGGTGGATAGAGGCCGTCAGTACGAAAAGCCAGATATTTTAGGAATTTTCTCAGAATGCTCTCTAGAGTATTTATATCACGCTAGTAAAAGGAACAGAACCGTATTCAAGCGTCGGACGAATAAGAGAGTTGTAGAGTAGCAGTAACGTTTTTTGATCCGAGATAGCTTTACTGTAGCTTATTATAAAGTCAAGAGTTTTATATGCCTATATGCACAGTAATAGAAAGAGAGGAATTAAAAACGATGCCTAGATCTTTCACTTTTGACTGAGTGATATGAGTGTGTTATTAACTTTGTAGGGAATAAATAAGTTAGAATAAAAGAGAAGAGCGACTTTTGGTATAGGAAATAACAGTGCACCATAAAATGTTCAAGACAAGTTTGTTGCTTTTGCACCAGCTGTAAAACCTGTTTAGGTCGTCCTGTAGAATACTAGGATCAATCATTACTTTTCCAACAACCCTTTCCTCAGAGAAGACAATCAAATACACTACTTTTGGGGGCTAAGGGACAGACAATGCAACAGACTTCCTGTATACTCAAAAAAATGTTCGAAGAAAATCAGTTAAATTAAGGGTGTCCGAAACTAAGTAGGATTGTACGGCTGTATTTGTTATTAATAAAGATAAAATTTTGGTTAAATGGACAATGATGTACAGTTTATTATGCTGGTTCAGATTTTGCTGAGAAAACTCGAAACATTTTAATAAATAACACTTCAATTGATCTCTTTACTTAGGAGGAGCAATGAAAAACAGTTATTCTGTTGTATTTTTGGCAACGTTTCGTGGCTCACTGGTGAACACTTCATCAGGCCACTTTAATAAAAGAAGAACAACACGTCAAGTACATCAGTATGAATGTTTAAAAAAATTTAGAAACTTCGAAAAATTAATAGTAACAATACAAATTAAGAAGAAACCCTCAATGCAGTAGCAATCATATAAAAACATAAAGTTACAAACAAAAACAAAAATTAATAATACAATAAAAATATCACACTTGCTAATAATACTGATTAGCTACATATAACATTAGTTATTACCAAGCATATTTTATTACTAAAGTTTTTATTTATTTTAATTTAAGAGGCCTGATGAAGTGTTCACCAGTGAGGCACAAAACGTTGCCAAAAAACACAACACAATAACTGTTTTTCATTGTCCCTCCTAAGTGAAGAGATCAATTGAAGTGTTATTAATTAAATTGTAAGGAGAGATTTAATTAAGTAATTATTGATAATCGAAACATTTTGTTTCGAAAAAATCGTTATAGTGAAAGTTGTGAAACAATTTTGAAACAGAAGTTGCTTGTTCTGTTAAAGTAGACTCATAATAATTTTCAAAAAACAGATTACTTTTATTATTTTCGAAGTAGTGTTGGTAAGTAGTGCTATCCATTTTGAGATATTTATCATGCAGACATGTGTATATATACTTCTTACCTAGATACAAAACATATCACATTGCTCTTTTAGTGAGAAACTGCCCATATTATAATTAACAACTCAAAATTTTTATTCATTTTGAAGTGATGGCAACATAACATTTGTTTTTATGTTGAACTCACTATAATCGCTGTAATACAATAATTTTTAAATACGCAGCAGTTTATTACATGAAACGTAGATTGTGGCACATCATTGAAAGCAGTAAAAAATGAGAGTAATTATTTTTTTGAAAATTATCATGAATCAATTAATAAAACAAGAAACTTTTGTTTGAATTTTTTTTCATAACTTTCGCGATAAAGAAAATATTGGTGTTTTTCAATTATTTCCGAATAACTTTGTCTTCGGAATTTTTGAATTTTCGAACAAAATTGTATCTTTATTAACAACAAAGATAGCCCTAGATACAATCCTATTCAATTTGGAACATACTTTATATTACCAGTGACTGAAAGCCCTCATGTTGGACAAAAGCAAATTACAAATTAAACAGGTATTAGATGAACATACAGTGTGCGCCATTAGCGTCGAGTAGGCTCATAGCTCCCACATTAACAATAATACAAAAATTGTTTTATACAAAAGTTGCTTTATATGACCTGAACATAACTTAAAATATTTTACTCTAAGTGGGCCTCACTATAAGCTAGATACAGAACCGTACTCGGTCGTATACTTTATGAAAATAGTGTTTCTCTAAAATAATAAAAACTTTATTTTAGAATTACTTTATACTTGAAAATGAAGAATTTTCTTCGAAACCGGAAGCATTACAATAAGCAACATTGAATTAAGGATAAGGAGTACTTATTTTCCTATTAATAAAAACTTTGTCACCTGCAGTGTTCTAGAAAAACTTTAATTTCTTAGAATTGGAAGGAAATTAGTAAACAAAATTTTCAAAATAGTTTGAACATAGAACATACTGTTAAACTTAGTGTTTGAATTTTTTTTCCATATACTGAGTGCGCCAATTTTCGATATACTTTTCAGGTATTTTAAATGACTGAAATTTGAATTTTTCAAATAGAAGGGTTATAATTTTAGACCACATAATAGTAAATTTCATTCTTTTTTAGAAATATAGGATACTACCTATACCTAAAATGCACATTTCTGTGTGGTTTGTTTGTTTATTTAAGACTGTTTTTTTTTGTTTTGCAAACGTAATGAAACACTTAAATCAAGTAGACTGAGTAAATTTCACAAAAATGCCTCTAATATGGTTTCAACATTCCCAGCAAGTCCAAAGAAATTCTAATAACAAAAAAGAAAAATATTTTATTAACGAAAATTACCAGTAATTTAGTTTAAATAATATAAATAATAAATATTACTTTTCAAAGTTAATTTAACAAATGTTCAAAGTGGTGACCATTTTGTTCTAAACATGCGCCCACCCTATCAGCAAAAGCTCGATTTACTTCTATAAGAGCTGGGGTTATTATAGTGCAAAGCATAATTTTCATGTCAACTACAGTTATCGGGTGTTCTCAGTACACAATACCTTTCACATAACCCCATCAATAAAAATCAAGTTTTGTCAGATCTGAAGAACGAGACGAAAATTTCGTATACGTCGACTATGATTTGGAGAAGCACCATCATATTGCAACCACATACGAGGTAAAAAATACGGAACAATCTCGTAATCTCCCAAAATGCCACCCCACACATTAATTAACCATCGATGTTGTTGGTCTATAGTTCGCACAAAATGTAGAGTGTAAGTTGTCTGTTTACACAACCATTATTATGAAAGATAGCCTCATCGGGAAGTAACACCAAATTTAAAAAAATTGCATAGTTGTTTATTTTGAAGATAGCCCACTGACAAAACTTAACTATATTTCCAAAATCTCTTAGATTTTGAAGTAACTGAAAGTTGTATCTATGAAATTTATTTTTCTTTAAAATTCTTCTGTTTGAAAAATTCTTGAATTCTTGATTCGTCCGTTTGACATACCTACCTGAGAAGTAGCTCGAAAATTCGCACACTCGTTATATGAAAAAAAAAAAATTCAAACACTAAGTTTGACAGTCTGGTTTATGTTCAAACTATCTTGAAAATTTTGTTTTCTGATTTCCTTCCATTTCTAAGAAATTAAAGTTTTCCAAGAACACTGCAGGTGACAAAATTTTTACAAATCGGTTGATAAGTCCAGTGCATTTAGGAAATTTTTATAGGCGTGACCCACTATTTTTGTATAAATTTTTTCTGTTACGCTCTATTCGAAAGGGTTTTATTAGGTGAGTTTAATCCTAAGTTTGCGCACCCCTAAAACCAACCCGTTCTCCGCCATCTTGGATTTAGTGTTTTTTTTATAATGTTCATATCTCGCGTTCTAATTATCGCACAGTCATAAACTTGATGCCTTTGAATTGGTTTTAACTTATACTTTCAAAAATGTTATCTGACAAAAAACTATGCGTTTAACGGAAAAAAAAGTTTAAAATTAATAAACATTTTTTTCCTTTTTCGGCTCCTATCTTTTTCCAGTCCACTTGACGCTTTTTCGTGATATAACTTTATTAAAGATTAAGTAATTTCTATCATTTACAAAAAAAAATTATTCTGATACGACCATTTCTCGCCCGTCAATCGACGCGCAAATTTGGTATGTTTTGCGCGGGATTTTGAAATACGCTGAATAGCGCTTTAAAATAATGTCTTTGCATTTATTGTTAATTTCCCTGTTAATAAACATTTTAAATTGTTCAAGGCACTATCACTGTATTCCTTCTCACAATTTCTTCCAGGCTAGTGTCCAGCCATATAATTATTAGCCACAAGGACACATCAGGAGAAACATTTCTAATGCCGTGGCTCCTAATGCATCCAAAGACATTTTCGAAAGCAACTTTTCGCGGTATGACATATTTGAATTTACTATTAAATAATATATTGCATAAATATGTTCTACTCTTCAACGTGTGAATTACCTTTTTTATTGATGGTATCTGTACGAACATCCACTTCTTGCATTTACAAAATTTGACACTTTTCAGGACTTCAGTGCTCTTTGACCAGAATTGTTAGTGACCTGTGTCTTCTGATACACCATCCTTTAAAGGTTTACTCCTTTCACTTTTCGGCTTGTGTGCATTTAGACTATCGAAGAGGGTGTCCATAAACAATAAAAACACTGTGTCAGAAGCTTCAGCATCTAATCTACGTTCACTCTTTGATATAGCTGCA